>CM050165.1:310077821-310210321 GCA_027410445.1 Discoglossus pictus
CACACTATAACTGAATTGTACAGTAACATATACTGAACCTATACACACACTTTTGCACACTTACAAACATGTATTTACACCCACACACTCTAGCATCTTTTGTTCCTGCCATATTGTGCTGATCAATTAGATATGCACATATGTTGCAAATCTACACATTTTTATGAACATTAACACACATGAGGAATGAAAAGAAATAAGGAAATAGATTATATCTGTAATAGAGGTGGCTGTGTACCCAGTTTTCGTGTACTTCCTTCTACTAGGGTTGGGAAGAAAAAACTTCAACAACATCTGGATGGATACATTTCAGGACCTGCAGGAAATGGAGCTGGGCAAAGACTATGGCCATGTCTGGAGTCTGCACTTTCAATATGACTTAATAGACAATCTGACACTTGAACAAAAGCAAGAGGGTTGGAAAATCTTCACTATGAAATCATTTGGAAGGTAATTATATTGTTCAGTTCACTGCTAATGTGAGTTTACAGAAACATGTTGTTTACAATATGTGACATCGATTTTTTTTGTAGAACGGCATGCAACAAAGGTTTCCAATTCTTGTAGAGTTCTTCACAAATTCTTGGCTAGATTCAGTTGTTAAAAATATGTAACAGTATGGCCTACATGTACAATAGGGTGCAGCCTTAAAGGACTTTGGAAGCTTAATACATTATATATGTTATCCTATGGAACTGATTTACTCAGCTTTGACATCTTTTATGGGCTCTTTTTTAATGCCAGCCCATATATATATATATATATATATATATATATATATATATATATATATATATATATGTGTGTATTTATTTAAAGAGAAAGAGAGATGTACAAGATCTTAGATTTAAAAAAGAAGAGAGGATAGAGCGCAGATCTTAAAGCTTAAAATGATGAGCTTCCATATTTCTGTGTCTGCACCTATTAGTGAACATATCAATTTTCTCAATATAAAAATACCCCGCTAATGTCTTGTGTTTTCTGTATGTAATAGAAGATTTTATCTGAGTGTTTTAAATGTGTTTTTTTTGTCTCTTAGTTTTGTCTGTTTGAAGTGCTCAAATTATTGGAAATCTGGCCTGATCACTCTTATGTTTCACTACCGCCTCATAAACTCTAAAAAAGGCTTGGTAAAACTAAGAATCTATAGACAGCAGTGCCGAAGGTGTAAATATCCTAATCTGGAGAAACCAACTATAGAAGAACATGAAGTACAAGAAAGTCTGATTACACTGATTTTGAAAATTAGGAAAAACTGTTACAATGAAATCACTGAGAAATCAACAGAGTCGTCAAGAGGTAGTCCTCATTTAACCAAACCCCATGAGCGCAACTTATGTGAAGCCTGCTTGTTTGGGACCTGTCAGAAATCTCTGGGATGATGGTCTACGACGGTAGACACAAATAATGAAGTTATATATATATTTGTTTAGTTCATGTATTTAAATACATGTATTTTATGTCTCCAATCGATCTGGAGGGCTGTCGACACATTGTGATATGTAATTACATCTGAACTGTGTTTTTATATTAAAACATAAATGAAATAATGGCAACTATTGTGATGGATTAGTAATTCGTCCCTCTGTACCAATGAAGAATACTACATTACTTGTACAATTATTACAGGCTTATAATTTTAAGAGGACTTAAAGAGATGTTTCTTTTTCTTTGTCTCAAGGTCAAATAGTATTTTTTGGAATGCCATAACATACCCTCATAGGTTAGCAAAATACCATGTGAGAAGGAACAGACTCCTGAGGTCTGGGATCACTTGTTTGTTAAGTATGTACCAAAGTAACAACATCAACAGTTGTGTAAGCAATGGGAATAAAAACATTTTGGGGAAAATCTATTGTTTGATGACTCAGAGCAGGATCAGGAGGGTGTAACTTGGTAGCTATCAGAGAAGGGAAGGGCGAGGTAGGATGGAACAGGAAGCCTATGTTAGATAATAGAATAAGATTGAAATTATCACCATACTCCACCCCCTCACAGACCCAGTAGCAGGAAATTGCATCAATAGTGCACAAAACTTCCATCAAGTATCATGAATTCCTTCAGGGTCCTGCCAGGGCATCAAAATGCATTTGTTTTTGTAATTAAAAAATTACTGTATGATTTTTTTCCTGAATCATTATGCTCTTAGACAGACTTTTCTTAATATTAGCAATTTACAGAAGTGTAAGTAACATTGTTTTTTGTCCTCAACTACATTTATGGCATAGATATTTAAGCTATAGGTCACATGTAGCAATGGATAACATTTTTAACAGGAATGGGCAGATTCTCCAAGATTTCATGGAACATAGATGTTTTCCACACATTTGTCAAGATTGTCATTTATGATTATGCAATCAAATTCTCATGCCAGGTCATCCCTATGATGCATGGATGTTTTTTCCTTGATCGGATACAGAATATGAAAATAATGGGAAGTGGATATGGATTGTTTGTTTAAAAGGCCACAGTAGTGGTAATACAACAGGGATTTGTCTTGTTTAGTCAATAAGCAATCATCAATAATATAAGTAAATATGGCTTTTTAAAGGATACATGTTGACATTTAGTGTGTCAGAGACTAAACAAATATAAATAATAATAATAATATATATATATATATATATATATATATATATATATATATATATAAATCTTTTTACTGTATACAAATTAATAAGCCAATGAAGTCACCATAATTGACACCATTAGATAGAGGCTGAAAAAGTATGTGGAAATGTTTTTCTTGTGTAAAATTAATGCTGAATTCATGGAGTGATGATTAATATAAGTCCGGCGATTTATGTGGGTTACTCTGAATCATCATTGAGTATCAAGTATGAATATAGCACAATCAGCTAAACTACTGACTGAGGTGCTAGGGTTGCAGGCTTAAGTTCGCTTACAGGTGTTATTTTCCTTGTTTACTATCAATAATAAAAAAGCTTTTAGCACAAAATACTGGGAAAAATGAGTGACTCGAGTATAAGCCGAGGGTGGGAAATGTGCTGCCTCCTGTGTCCCTCTTGTGCCCTCTGTGTCCCCCTCTTGTGTGCCCTTTTTTGTGTCCCCCCTTTCTCTCCCTTGTGTCTCTTCTCCCCTCTCCCTTCCCTGTGTCTCTTCACCCCTCTCCCTTCCCTGTGTATCTTCCCCCTCTCCCTTCCCTGTGTCTCTTCCCCCCTCTCCCTTCCCTGTGTCTCTTCCCCCCTCTCCCTTCCCTGTGTCTTTTCCACCCTCCCTTATCACCCTCCTCACCCCCCCTCCTCATTCTCAACCTCCCTCCTCAACCCCCCTCCTCATTCTCAACCTCCCTTCTCAACCCCCCTCCTCATTCTCAACCCCCCTCCTCATCCTCAACCCCCTCCTCAACCTCAACCCCCCTCCTCATCCTCAACCTCCCTCCTCATCCTCAACCTCCCTCCTCAACCTCCCTCCTCCTCAACCTCCCTCCTCAACCCCCCTCCTCATTCTAAACCCCCTCCTCAACCTCCCTCCTCAACCTCAATCCCCCATCCTCAACCCCCTATCCTCATCCTCAACCCCCCATCGTCAACCCCTCTCCTCATCCTCAACCCCCCATCGTCAACCCCTCTCCTCATCCTCAACCCCCTCCTCATCCTCCACCCCCTCCTCAACCCCCCTTCTCATCCTCAAACCCCCCTCCTCAACCTCCCTCCTCATCCTCAACCTCCCTTCTCATCCTCAACCTCCTTCCTCATCCTCAACCTCCCTCCTCAACCCCCCTCCTTATCCTCAACCTCCCTCCTCCACCACCTCTCCTCATCCTCAACCCCCCTCCTCATTCTAAACCCCCTCCTCAGCCTCCCTCCTCAACCTCAACCCCCCTCCTCAACCTCCCATCCTCAACCCCCCATCCTCATCCTTAACCCCCCCTCATCCTCAACCCCCCATCCTCAACCTCCCTCCTCAACCCCCCTCCTCATCCTCAACCCCCATCCTCATTCTAAACCCCCTCCTCAGCCTCCCCATCCTCAACCCCCCCATCCTCAACCTCCCTCCTCAACCCCCTCCTCAACCTCAACCCCCCTCCTCATCCTCATCCTCCCTCCTCATCCTCAACCTCCCTCCTCATCCTAAACCCCCCTCCTCACTTTACCCCTATGAGGAGGGGGGATTAGAATGAGGAGGGGGGGTTGAGTATGAGAAGGGGGGAGGGAAAGAGACACGGGGGGGTTAGAGAGACACAGGGGGGTTAGAGAGACACAGGGGGGTAGAGAGACACGAGGGGGGGGGGGGGAGAGAGTGACTCGAGTATAAGCCGAGGGGGCCCTTTTTAGCCTTAAAAAAAGGGCTGAAAAACTCGGCTTATACTTGAGTATATACGGTATATATATATATATATATATATATATATATATATATATATATATATATATGCACACACTTTTATATATATATGTATATATATATATATAATGATAATATATACTGTATATATATATATATATATATATATATATATATACTATATATATTTTTATAAAATTACTTATATATTAATATTAATATATTATAATTATACTATGGGATAATATCTTATTGTACAGAGGAGAAGGCAGTCAACAATAAAGTTCATAAAACAAAAGTAAATCATAAAACAAGAGAGTTGGTATAAATTGCAAAATTGATCTCGTTAAAGATAAAATAAATATAGGCACTGAGTAATATAATACCACACATTTATTGTTTCACAACAAATAGATCACAAATATGTGATTAACATGGTGGGGGGGAATTACAGGTTGCAAGCTTGAACTGGCTGAAATTTCCAAAGTGTCAAAAATATTGAAATTGAGTATACTAAATTAGTGAAATTATAAAATAAAAGGTATTTAAAATAGCGACCATTAAATATCAAGTCAGAAAACGTGTATTAGAATTTAAAGATGTGACTACTAAATATCAGGTCACAGAATGTGTAACATAATAATTGAAAGTATTGTAGCAGTCTGTCAAAAGTTACAACTCTAAAGTATAAACTGTATTGAATCTGGTATATATGTATTAAACATAACATTTTGCAATCCAACTGAGCCTGAAGCAAAAGTAATAGCGGGACTATCAAACTATATAGAATATAGTGATATTAATATAGTGTGAGCTGAAAAAGAAGAAATGTATACAAATAAGAAATAAAAGTATGAAAGCCTTAAATAGTGACATGTAATTACTGTGCTGGAAGCAGCCCAGCATTTTTAACCGTTCATATTTTAATAATAATAACGTTTTTTACAAAGTTGTACATAAAGCTTATGTTTTGGTAAACAATTAGTTTGTGGTAAAAGGCAATAAGCAAACACAAAGATGGTGTTTATTTTTTGTTTTACTCCTCTCTATGAGCTGACTTTATCAGTTCATGTGAAAACACTGGCCCACCCCTCACTCCAAATGCTCCACCAAGGGACTCTAAGATTCACAGTTTGTGTTCACTGCACTGCGTCAAAAACTCACAGACATTTCTCTTGGGTTCTTTTCCTATAGCTAATACAATTCCTTCTTGTATGTTACTTGCACTTCCAACACCTCTGTCAGTCTGTGGTCCTCACTCTGTCAGTTCAGCTCCTCACAGATGTGCTGCTTGTAGCTTTGATCCTTTGCACATTAACTCCACTTCAGATCCACTTGTTCCTCTGACACTTTTCCTCTGTCTGATTAGGCCTCTCCCCAGGGCCAGATACACTTGTAACTTAAATAGGACTGCCCCAGTCTTTCTCATGTTCATTGTAATACACTAAACAGAACAGTATAATATTTATTCGTACCCAATAAAAATTATTGAACGCTATATCAAAGCATTTTTTTAAAATTGAACCTTTATTGCAAATATATATATATATATATAAAGGGAGCATTTCTTAGTTTACTAATGGTAGTGAGCAGAGGTATCATGTTATTATTAGCCTGGAAACAAAAAGATACACATTTTTTATAACAGAACACTAGTTTCCAATGGTATCTTATAACATTGTGTCCATACTATCAGTCTAGCCTCTTAATATTATATTTTATTTTAATAGTAAAATATTCCTCATCAAAAATCTTTAAAATAGGCTAAGAATGTAATTATAGCTTGGAGCTATATTAGGTCTGGCTGTGAACCTGTTTCACCAGCATTAGATCGGCCCAAAGCGCTGACATTAATGATTAGAGACTCCTAATGTTTCACCATCTAGGCTCCCTCTGTTTAGTGTATGATAAAGTCTCTTTCATACATGGAGAAATACCTATTATGGGATAATATCTAATAAATGTGTGCATAATTTTGCATAATTATCTTTCTCAGGTGCAGCCTATTTGTGGGATGTGAGAGCCTTTTAACTCAGGCAGGCTTGGGCAAATGGCTCTATTTAGCCTCAGGCTCACATACATGCCTTCTATGATTCTTGCATTTCTCTTTCCTGCCTTATCATACATCCTCCTCAGCTCAATACCAGGGTCTTGAGTAACTTCAGCTCAGAGGCAGTGGATTCTCAAGAGGGTGTCAACAATTGTGTGATCTCTTCAGGCTTCAGTACAATTGGACTGAACCACTCACTGTTGGATTCTTTAATAATTCCTGATTCAAGCACTTTTTTGTAACTTTGGCTCTTACTTCTCTTTTGCTTGAGACATTCAATATGGTTTAATTTTTACTGTCCCTCCAGGCATAGTAATGATGTCATAGTGGAGCTCATTGGTCTGTCATGTATAGTCTGAAAATACATTTCTGTTAGGGGTTATCATTTATAGAACTTCTTCCCTTTGCTATGGGAATAATTCTGGATCTATCAGTTCTTTTTGAGTTAGTTCTACCGACTGGGCAATAGAGGAAACAAAAGCCACTTTAGCATCTCTCATGAATTGCATTCAACAAATTGATGTATTTGCTCTTGTTTGCAGTGGTCAGGTTATCTGATTTTGTACTTTACTTCTCCGATAGCTTTTATGACTTCATAAGTTCCCTGCCATCTTGCCAGATTTTTATTCTCCATAGTAGACACTAGTACCATTGATTTGTCCCTGGTTGAAATCTCCAGACCTGAGCTTTATTACTGGAACGTTCCATATGTTCTTTGGCCAGAGGGACAATTTATGCAATTCTTTTTTAAGAATTTGGAAGTATTCTATAATCATTTTTCACACCATGATCTACCCATGTTTCCCACAGGGTATCCAGCATAACCCTCTGATGGCGCCCATATAATAGTTGAAATGGCGGGAATCTGGTAGAGTACTGAAGTACCTCTTGAACTGCAAATAGAATACTAGACAATAACAATGTCCCATTTTTTCCATTGCTTTCCACCACTTGCCTTATCATTCCTTTTAATGTTTGGTTGAATCTCTCACCAGTCTATCATTCTGGGGATGATTTACTAATGTTCTTAAAACTCTGATTCATAATGATCTACACAGATCTTTCATACATTTAGACACAAATGAAGTATCTTGGTCCATAAGTATTTCTCTTGGAATTTCCGCTCTAGAGGATAGAGGACTAGTTAGTTCTTTAGCTACATTCTTACAGTCCTCAAAGGAAAAGCTTTGGGATATTGGGTAGCATAATCAACTGAGATCCAGATGTACTTGTGCCCCATGCTGTCTTTTAGAGTGGTGCTATGAGATCCATTGCAAACCTTTCCAAAGGTTCCTTGATGATTGGAAGAGGTGTCAGGGCAGCCATTAATTAGTTCTGAGGGACTTGTAAGCTGGTATTCCAATAATGATATATAATAACGGCGTCCTTCACCAAATATTCCAGGTCAGTAGAACCTTTTTCTTAATTCTATTTTTGTCTATTCCCAGGTGGCCTCAAAAGAGACTGATGTGAGACAGTTCCATCACTTTCTATTGATGTCCCAGAGTTACCAGCAATAATTCTATAACCTCATCGACAGTCTTGACAATTTGATACAGGGGATCTCTTTTCTACACAAAATAGGGGCCTTGAGGATTTTTTCTTCCCTCTATGGCTACTCCATTCACCTCCACCACATCCTGTCAAACATTCTGTAGCAGAAGATCAACAACTTGGTCTCTTTTGAAATTTCCCGTATTCACAGGACAGGGTTAATCTTCTGCTTTCAAGTCCTCACTATTCGGATCGGTTGTCATCTCTGGTGAAGGAGATTCTACTGTCTCTGCCTGTGATGCAGCTTGAGATTCCTCTCAGTCCTGTTTCTTCCGGATTTCTGTTCCCATTTTTTGCTTTACATTTATCTCTTCTTGATTATTTTGTTTTACTTTCTCCTGACTGGAGAATAGCTCTGTATCAAGGAAATTAAACATTTGCCTTAATGCAGCAAGATGATTCAATTTGATGTACTACATACAGTTTACTTTTTTTGTCTCTTGTATAAGTGATTCAAAATGTGGAAAATTACTACCCAATACTACTGCCTAGGGAAGATGAGGGATCACAAGGTTGGTATTTGGTAGTTTTGGTTGGATAATTCAAAATGTACCATATACATGTGTTATGCCCATACTTTTTTCTGACTTCTAGTTATCAGGGGCTACCACTCTTCCTGACATCAGGGTTAGTGCACTTCCTGAGTCACTCAGCCCTATGAACTTCTTGCAATGTAACAGTACCTCAGTAGTGGATGAATACTTACTTCTTCCAGGCCAACAATATTCACTAGGTCACATTAAGATCTTCTAACATCTTCTCTCTCCTCTCCCTTCTTATTCTTCATCTCTATCACTATTGTTATTGTCTCTCTGCCATCCCTCTTCTGTTCTCCCATTCCTCTCTACCCCCTCTCTTCTTTCCCTTCCCTATGTCCATCACTATTTCTCTTTTCCCTCTCTCTTCCTCCATCTACCCAACCTCTTCTCTTCCCCTCACTCTCTCTGCTCTTCCCCATATTTTGCATGCAAAACAAGACTTTACAATTGTTTACCAGGGTAAGAGAGGTTCACTAGTGATGCTTCTTCCGGCCTGCACGGAAACACAAAGTTGAACATGCAAGTAAGCAAGTAGTTGAACATGCAAGTAATGTGACAACATGAACTGGCACATGATCTCACTGCCACATGACTATGTAGAGAGAGCCTAGGCCTGGCCCTAAACATGTTTATTATCTAAGGCACAATACATTTCCAAAATAACTTTTGTTATATGTTTCACTGGATTTTGCCCACTGATAAATACTGTTTGGTCCTAAATCAGGTTAACACTGCTTTAGTTTGACAAACGTTTTTGTGAAAATGTTATATTATATATTTATTAGAGATCTTTATTTTCATTTTTTTTCTTTGGAGAATTCTCACTGTTATATAAAGCACCCAGTATGATGTTTTCTACAGTCACAGTCAATACCACCACAGCTTTATAGTTATGGATGCCTTAAGGAACAATGATTGTCAGTGTTGTAAACCCGATACATGTATAGTGCAATTAACACTTTCATTTTCTTAAATCATGTTTCTATATTTTTTGTATCACAAGCTTTCAGGCAAGTAACTCTTAATTCATGTGTATATTTAGCAGCTGAAGCAACTAACTTTCATACCATTATTTGATGAATTCTTACCACTGGCGAAGGAACTAGTTTAGATCTATGCATCCATTTAGCATGTGGTCTACAATGGCCTGGGCACTGTGAATCAGGGTCGAGTTCATCTATAATTTTCCATGTGACATTACGGGTGTGGGGGTGCACGAGATGGGCGGGACTTAGATTAGGGCCGCTGCCTTAGAACACCATGTGAGAGGGTTTGGTGAGGGTCAGGCTGGGGGGAGGAAACAGGACAGCGAGGTGCCAGAGCATGCATACCGGTTGTGGTGACCTCCCAGACCCGGTGTGAGCAGTACCCGGTGTGCGAGCTCCCTAGGCCTCTCCATGTAATCCTCCTGCCTCAACTGCACAGCTGTGTTTATACTTCAGGCCTAACAGTATATTGGCACCTCCTAATATATAGATCCCCGAGCAGCAACAGGAAGAGGCCGTCATGTGTGGGTCACAGTGCCTCCTACACACTGCGGCCTACTCCTCATCTGTGACATAGGGCCTGCATAGGATGGGCTGTGTCCTGCTGCAGATTGAGGGATTGGACCGAGCCTATCATGAGAGACTCCACCTTGCACAGCACAGGAAATCAGACTACACAGCTCTGAGGCTTCTGCTCTGCATGGAGGTGTTCTGTTGATGACCGGCGCGGCATTGGTGCAGCGATGCTTGGCTGTATTCCGTGTATAAGACCAGCCCCCTATTTTAACGGTTAAAATTTTGGCAAAAAAGGTTGTCTTATACACGGAAAAATAGGTATGTTTATAGAAAGATGATCTGATCACTGTACGGCCGATCTGAAAATCTACATATACTGAACTTTTTATTGACTACAGGCACTGGCCTTGTATAGAAAAGTTGCAATTTAATGGGTCATCTCTTCTAGGACATTGGTGTAATTTATTTGTCAACAATAAGGCTAGCTGATGCATTTTCCTGGCCTTCCTAAATAAGGCAATTAATATGGATATT
Organism: Discoglossus pictus; assembly: GCA_027410445.1. Classification (NCBI taxonomy): domain Eukaryota; kingdom Metazoa; phylum Chordata; class Amphibia; order Anura; family Alytidae; genus Discoglossus; species Discoglossus pictus. The sequence continues at coordinate 310,088,309 of CM050165.1, forward strand.
TTGGATATTTTCTCTATTGTAATTGAACATCAAGTAATTATAATGTTTAAGCTTTTTATTAAAACTGCAGGGTGTGTGGTAGTAAGGCTATGCAACTAGAGCACAATTTAAAGCTATTTATACGGTGTAATAGTATCTGCATCATATGTGTAGACTTTTGCAGTACAATCTGGCCAAAATTATGCAAGATCTGCCCACATGTAATATCAAAATACAGTTTACCTCATTAATGGCCACTGCTGTGCCCTTCCACACCTCTGACCACTACTGAAAAGAAAAATATCAATCTCCTATAACATTAATTAGGCGGATTGGGTAACATGGCTATTTTGAAGATACAGGGCGTCATCGGATTGTTACTATAGATTCATAATGTTAATGTTAGTTAAGTGTGAACTAAAAAATAAAACCAACATGAAAAGTGCTTACAGTTGCCCTCTAATTTGAATAATTTTGTTTCCTCTTCAACATTTAGTTCTTATTCCGATTTTCCAGCCCTTTCTGATCCAATGGGTGGATATATAAAATCTCACACAATTCTAAGAAGTAGACTAGTGATTAGCTTGGTTATACACTCTATTACATAATCTGTTTTTCACAATGTGTAACATAAATGGTTTTTCATTTATTTTTATAAATTAAAAAAAAACAGAACTTTTTCTAAATTCAGACGTTTTTATTTTGTAGAGGTTTACTTAATATTGTTTTGACTGCAGTGAGCAGTGAAATGAATAGACATGTAGGCTAAATGAAGAAATGAAACTGTTTATTGCAGTAACATTGCTCATGCACAGACACTCTTAGCTACAAAATAAACAAACCGTGTCAAACTAATAGAGCCACGGGATCATATGACACAGAGGGATGGAAGGATACTATTAAATGTGAAGAGTATGTAGTAACTATTTACTGGCCATTACAGGGGGTGCAATGTGTTATGGAAAACTGCAATGGCTTAATAAATACTGCCCCCAATGAGAGACTAGGAACTAAGGTTTATACAGGGTAGCAAGATTCATCCACGGATCATCTCCTTGTGTTCTTTGTCATATCACCTTTAAACCCTAGGCCCATGATGCCAAAATATATTTGTAAAGTGCAAAGGAGTTACCTTGTGTATGCTCTTATGGTATATAAGATAATGAAGTAATAACATAACAGCCTTATGGTTAACTACCTACTCATATTTTCCACAACACAGGCTGAGATCCCGCTCCAAGCTGATGATAGCCAGTAAGCTTGAAACAGCTGTACATGGATTGGATACTCAGCCTGTGTTTATTCCAACCATGGCTTTGCATCAAAACTGTGTAATACAGCATGCATAAGCTTAAAGGAAGCCATGTTTGATAATGGCTACGGAATGAAGAGCGAGGCATTTGTGGACATATTTGTTTGTCCCAGCTCAACTTCCCAGAATGCAGTGTAATAACTGTTTTTCTCGGAACTCTGAGCTGGAAGCAGGTTTTTTAACTTGCTTTAGACATTCAAGTGTGAACGCAGATGTACTTTTTATTTACTATATATATATATATATTTATATATATATATATATATATACTTATGTATATATTTATATATATATATATATATATATATATATATATATATATATATATAGTGTGTGATTTATGAATATAAATTGAAAATACAAACACCATTCTTAAGAAAATAAAACACACACTCACTTATATAGGGATATTTAAGTGAGTAGTTTACAGCCTAATAAACAAATGAATGATAAATAATGATGGGGGTGTGAGATCCAAAAATGATTATGGGGTGCACAAGTGTCAATAAGCAACTAAGGAACATATAAGAGAGAATATTCGTCTATGGTGTGCAGTGTATAGGCTTCAAACAGAGTGCATAAGGGCATATATGTATTGATGGGGTGCAAAAGAGCAAATCAATGACTAATTGGCTCACTAGATGAAATTAGTGATTTTAGGTTGCAGAAGAGCGTAGCCTAGGAGGAGCTCCCCATGCTGCAAATGGCCATTGTCTCGCTTTCTGCAGCTTAAATAGGGTTTCTGAGCATTCTGATTGACTGAAATAGATGTCAATCAAATTTCAGACAGAATTGGTTTACAGTTGTCAGTCTGCTCAAAAGGATTTTTGAATTTTTTGGACCAATCAGATTGCTCAGATTGAGGGACCCATATCTTAAGGTTTAATAGATTTATCATGGGGGTCTGCATAAACCCCCATGGTTTTGGGTTTAATTATTAGGTGCCTTGGGGTTTCATAATGGCCCTTTGAGGCATGTGTTAACTGTGTAGATGCCACAGAGGTCCATCATTTGGGTTAATTTTTGGAGCCCTGTTGCATGGGGTTAACATATTAGGTGCCATGTGGTTCTTAATAACCCCCGTGGTTATTTAGATGGGGTTAATCAGGGTAGGGAATAGTTTTTGAGTGGGGAAGGGGGCAATTGGTAGTGAGCAGGGAGGGGGAAAGCAGTTGCAAAGGGAATTTTATACCTTTTTTTTAAAAAATATATAAAAAGTTTCAAGTGCCAAATAATTATAAGTTATTTTGAATTTAATAGCTTTCTGGATCTCAAACAACTCGTAAAATTCTTTATGTGGGAATATCAATGGCAAAGTTTGCGTTATATTGCATCTCTGGCCGTAGTCCTCAGGGCAGCTCTCTCACGAGCATGCTGAGATGGAGGAAGACAATAGCTAGGCAGAGTTACTTGGCCTTTTTCCAGTATAACTTTATGATTTAGCAAATAGAATAGTTTCCTGGCTGACTCCTGATGTCTTGTATGGCTATTATTTTCACATATATAGTTGTCAGCAATGCGGGTTGTTGCTAACGCTTGCTGGCTCGCGTAGCGCTCCTTGCGCTCCTTGCGCTGGTGGAGATGAGCGCTCATCCCTACGACCCCCTACGACTTTCTGACCGCAAATGCCGTAGGCTCATTGCAGGCAGCAAATGCGGACCCTCGTAAAGCGAGGGGCCACATTTGCAGAGGTGGAGGCTCTATGGCGCCTCACAAACGGTTACAAACCACTACACAAGCGGGACTTGAAATAAAAAACATAAACACGCAATGACTAACTACGGACTTACACAAAAATATACCAGCCGCGGGACTTAGAAAACAAAAAATTGCGGACACAAAAACAATTACGACCTTAAAGGACAACCCGCTTACAGCGCCGAACATTGAAAAACACAAAAATACACACAAAAATAAAATAAAAACCTTACACACACCAAGGGGGGACACCCAGGACCTCTGCAACACTGCTTAAATCTCGAATTGGGTCCAATTTACAAAGTTTAGCCACTCCAAAATCTCCTAAGCGAGAGAAAAAATGGCTCCTGAAAATAACGAAAACGAGGCTACTCCTAAAGCCGCTAAATACCACAAAGCAAATACGGCTTTTACAAAAACCTGTACGACCTACAACATACACCATTAGCAAGGACGCTAAATCATACAAACCCGCCTACCACATACACATTCGCCGCCATTTTACAACACTAACTTACAGAATGCGGAAGTACCCAGCTACACAAACGGCTTCCTCTCGCGCACTCAGCCTATTTACACTACACACTGCACACATTGCTGACACTTACACCTCACCTCCACAACACTGCAAACCTACATTGTATGCTGCAGGAACATGAAAAAAGATTGTCAGCTCTTCAGCACAATGCTTCCTGCATGTATTACTTACAAATAGATATAGTATATTACTTTATTCATTTACTAATTATTTCATTAGCATCACAAAAAACTTATACACAAAAAAAAAAAACACCATAAAGACATTCACTGCTCGCCTCAGAATGAGCTCCAACGCTGCTCATACCACACAAACTACACCAGGGGACAGCCTTGCAATAAGCACAAAAAGCAGATCAGTGCCGACCTTACAATGACAGCAAAAGCGCCTGTGATAAAAAGAAATACAACAACCAAGAGGCTCGCAATGAGCGCCGAGATGTCAGACCACCACAAAAAATAATGTGTGTGCCAAACAACATTCTATTGCCGTCATTTTTTGATGGGCAATTCGCTAGTTAAATATATTAATTGTGTAGAAATATTGATGCTTAAGCAATATTCACATATATATTTCCAAAGATAATATTTTAGGCAGTAAAATGGTAGATATGTAAAAAATTCTAATTTTCATTTCTATTACACAGTACCTCTCACACAAGTTTAAATGCCATCCATTATACTAAACAAAGTGTCATATTATCTAAGGATTAATTAAGTCAGACATTTTAGGTAGATCCAGTGTATAACTACTTGGTACTTACAGCCTCATTAAAGTGCAACGTGAGACTCGCAATGACTGCAAGCTCGAAATTCTGCCCACTTACGTTGCTATTAAATTGGAACATGCTGCGAGCTTCGGGACGGAGAGAGGCAAAATCGTAAATCATCTGTCGGACGTTGGATTTTCGGCCGTGTGGACGGTCAATTAGTGTAGACCATAGTTATGGGTTCAGACGTAGCCAATGGAAAAAAAGATTGTCAGCATTAGGTCACTGAAAAAGGGGAGGGCAGATTTTAAAGTCCTACGTGCTTCAATTACAGATCAAACCCACATTCCAGATATAGTGCAATATTAATAAAGCAGTACATATGATATTGTATTATAGGCGAGTTACAGTATATGTTGTAACACATTGATTGCAAGGATCAATATAACACAAAATATAAACATGAAATAAAGTATTTCTCGGGGCCGATTTGCGGGCTTGAGAATGTTGTGCTATTAATTCTAAGACCTAACATCACTTTCCCTTATAATAAATGTACAGTAATGTGTTTTTATTTGCATTACAAGTGCTACATATTGGACTTTACCCCCGATGCAAGTCCTCTAGAGCACATGTTGGGCTTTGGGCTCCATTTGTTTGTTATGTTCTTGTTCGCAAGTGACCACGTTCCAATTTAATAGCTGAATTGAACAAGTAGCGGTAATGGGCTGGACAGCTCAAAGGATTTATGTGCGTGAAGTTCAACGTCGCTCAGCACGTAGCCTATTCTCGGCCGTCCTGCATCTTAACACGCAAGTCCGCTTCAAACTATGTTACAGGGCTAATTTAATACCCGCAACACGTAAATTTGGAGTTATGGGCCACGTTTACAACGTAGCCCCAATTTAATGAGGGTGTTTGTGTACTAGGCAAAATAACAAAAAAACAAGATATTTACTCTTGTCCTAATGATTCCCTAGGTCTTCCTCAATCCCATTGCAATTTACGTTGACATTTAAACCACAGGTATATCTGGAATGTTTTTTCCTGCATGAAAGCCAGTGATTTTGTTGAGTATGAGCAAAATGGATCTCTCAGTGCAAAAGATAACAAACGGGAAGAGGCTGCACTTAGTTTTAACTTCACTGTGGGAAATGTTAAGGGACAGTTTTCTAAATTTTAAATGGAGCAAAAAAAACAACAACATAGAAATAAATAAATCACTAAATAAATTAGTAATCAGAAATGGAAACCAACACTGTGTTTATGAATACACATTCAGTTTCAATTCTCTCACTGTGCAGCTGGGAGGAGAGAGTCTGTGGATGAGATAAGTGACTGTACTGAACATATATAAGGAGAGAGAGAGATCCTTTTTTACTCAGAGGAATACCATAACAGGTAGGTGCTCATTGAGCTGGGAAATTAACAGGGAGAAAACAACCCGTCACAGGAAAATCTTTAAATTTAACTTCTTAAAGGGACACCGTAGTCTGATATTTTTATTATGATGTTTTAAATAACTAATATTGATAATGTGTAAAAATGTTTTAGTAATATACAGGAGCAAACTTTGGACATGGAAGGGTCATGGAAAGTATTTTTTGTTGTTGTTGCATTTGAAAGAGGGTACGTGATAATGTACCATTGTGTGTTTGTCAAATGAAGGTGACATATTAATGCTTTGTGCAACTTCTTGTTATTGTCAACAGATGTTACTTTTTTTTTCATTCAAAAGACATTATTTTGTTAACTAGCGACTTGCCCGTCACTAAATTTTGAAGCCATGGCAATGCTGTTTGGCACAGAATGGTAAGCTTTTTATACTCTAAGGACCTTCGGCGCTCATTGCGAGCCTCTCCTCGCGTGTCCTTTGGCTCCTCTCTATATTTTTTTAAATACTAATTAATGAATTAATTGAATAATAATTTTATATAGTTTTCATTTTTTCTAATTAATATATGTAACAATCAATAGCCTGAAGAGGTAACAATCTCTTTTTATTGGCCTGCAGCATATAATGTCCAGTTGGACTGTTGCTGGCCTGAGGAGATATTTTTATAAATGTCCCAACTGTACATTAGAAATAGGCTGTGTGCGGGAGGGCAACCCGTTGGTTTATTTGTGTAAAGCGCTACTTTAGATGCGTAATGTTGTTAGTGGCAAGTTGGGATTATAAAATAGCGTTGTTTGTCTATGTGCTACGCGGTTCGCGAGCATTTACCATCCTTTGTCATAGTGTATTTTGTACCTTGTGCGTTCCTGGGTGAAAGTGGTACGCGGTTGGCGGTGTTTTGCGTGGTCCAGGGTCGTGTAGCCTCGTTCTCATTTTGTTTGGGCGCCATTTTTTTTCTCGCTTAGCCAATCTACAAAATTAACCTAAATTCGCGTTCCACCTCACTCCCAGATGTCCTGGCTGTTCCCCGGTGCTGTGTGCGATGTTTTTATTGTATTATTATTAATTTTGTGTGTGTTTCGTTTTGTGCTTTGCGCGGTTCGGCCGTTAACTTTGTACTTTTTTTTTCTAAGTCCCGCGTCTCGTAATTTATTTTTTCTAAGTCCTGTGTTCGTCAACTGCTTGTTTCCTAAGTGTTTGGAGGCTAAGTCCCGCGTGTTTCATTGCCCAAGTGCTGTGAGTTTTAGTGCCTTAATGGCTCGCCTCGCTATGCGAGGTGCGCAGGCGATGAGCCTAAGTGCTGCGAATTAACAGCTCATCGCCTCAGTCGTACGCCCCACGTCGTAGTTCGACAATTATAATATGTGATGTTTGGTAATGATCTTTTATATGCAAGACATTTTTATGTCTCTATAAACGTATTACCAATGTATGCAAATGCTTGCTGTCTTGACCATCTCCATTGTTATCTTCTTCTATATCCCCCATCTATAATTCTGAACGCAATGCTTTCTCAAATATGACTCTCAAACTTTGACCGTGTATCTTGTATCTTCCAAATCTGGTTTCTTTCTATCATATATGATTTTTTAAATTTTTAGAACTTTGTATTGTATATTACATTTTCTATTGCATAATATCTCCTCTCTCTCAACTTATTAAATATTTAATCTTGACCTAAAGTGATAGGGGTAATTTCTGATGGCCAGTGAGTAATTCAGATAATTGATTTTTGCCCCAAGCAGACATGGCTGGTAGAAGAAATGCACAAAGCTGGGCAGCTGTGTTCCAGAAACTCCAGGAGACAGAGTTTACGCAGCCCTACAATAACAGTTGGACATTAGAGATAGACAATAACCTAAAGGATGACCTCACATCTTGCCAGAGGCAGCAGGGTTGGAAGGTCTATCAGTCCTCTTCGTTTGGCAGGTAAGTGCTCTTATAGACATTTGAGAGATTTGACAGCAGATTTGAAACATAAATTCACATTTCCTCTACCCATTCTATCTACCTTAAAGTCTGGCTTGATTAAGCTTTAAAAGATTCTGTAGTACTAAGGTACACTGGAGACAATGTTTTACATAAGCTCACAAGCGCTTACAAGAGAGTACTTAAATGCCTTTGTACCTCCAACTTCCACTGGAATGGTGTTCTACGTAACTATTTCCCTTTCTTTAAAGAAGTACTGTTTTCACATTACCTCCAGATTTTCTAACCTACTAATTTCAAAATGACCATTTGTTCTTGTGTTGCTCATTATCTGGAAGATTCCAGTTAATGATATGCATGTGGGTGGTATATCAAATGGCTAAATCTTGTAAAGATGTTCGGTTAGATAAATGTACTAAATTACTAAGGTATGCTTCCTAGCAACATCCCAAAACCCAATACAGATAGAGAAAGAATCCACACACTAATTGGAGATATAAACATTAACCTAAGTTTTCATCTAAGCTAGCCATTTAAAAGTAATACCTGCATGGACATGAGCCTCTATTTGCTACTATTTCCATTGCATATATATAAATATTGACATTCTTACTGTTTAGTTGATTGCACAAACAGGAGATTTATGTGTTTTATGTGTTTAATTGAAATATATGATCTAGTTTTAATATTGATTAAAAAAAAACAGTAATTACTTGCACTCAATCACTGATGGATTTATCTGCCCTTATAGTATCACATATATAGTTGTGAGCAGGCGAGCTTGCTTAAGCCGTTGCTCACGCTAGCGGGCTCGCATAGCGAGCCCGCGGCCCTCGCGAAGCGAGGGTCGCAGTTGCTGGCAAGGAGCGCCGCAGGCGCTCCTTGCCAGCAACTGCAGCCCTCGCGAAGAGGGCTGCAGCCCTCGCAGCAACTGCAGCCCTCGCGCTCCTTGACAGCATTTGCGGCCTTTGCGAAGAGAGGGAGCTGTGCGTGCACGCCCCTGGAGAGAGGGAACTGTGCGTGCACGCCCCTGGAGAGAGGGAACTGTGCGTGCACGCCCCTGGAGAGAGGGAGCTGTGCATGCACGCTGCTGGAGAGAGGGAGCAGAACTCCATGCCCCATTAGACCCATCAGACTACTTACATTCATTGGAGCATCTCAATTCACCTCCGCCATGTCTCCCCTGCCTGCACATTTTCTGCAGAGGCAGGGAGTTTCAGAATTACGTCACATGCATGCAAAGTCATTCAGGAAGTCCCTGCCTCTGCAGAAAAACGTACAGGCAGGAGATGCATAGTGGTGGATAATTGAACAGCTTCGATGAATGTAAGTAGTCTGATAGGTCTGACTGATAGTGACAGATCTGACTGATCGGGCCCATGAAGGCCTGGCCTTGGGGGACATGAAGGCTTAGCCTGGGGGGACATGGCATCATGGGCTGGAGGCCATAAACTAATAAAAAAAAATACATATATACAACAAAATGTGCACTGGGACATTATTTATATATATATATATATATATATAGATATAGATAGATAGATATATTTATATATATATATATATATATATATATATATACTGTATATATTATAAATATATTATAGATTTTATACACACTTATATTATACAGATTATAAGTATATAATGTGCAGTGTGTATACATATATATATATAATGATGTATTGTGTGTGAGGTGTGTGTGTAATGTGCAGTGTGTATATATATATATATATATAATGATGTATTGTGTGTGTGTGTGAGGTGTGTGTGTGTAATGTGCAGTGTGTATACATATATATATATATATATAATGATGTGTTGTGTGTGTGTGAGGTGTGTGTGTAATGTGCAGTGTGTATACATATATATATATATATATATATATAATGATGTATTGTGTGTGTGTGTGTGAGGTGTGTGTGTAATGTGCAGTGTGTATACATATATATATATATATATATAATGATGTATTGTGTGTGAGGTGTGTGTGTAATGTGCAGAGTGTATACATATATATATATATATAATGATGTATTGTGTGTGAGGTGTGTGTGTAATGTGCAGAGTGTATACATATATATATATATATAATGATGTATTGTGTGTGAGGTGTGTGTGTAATGTGCAGTGTGTATACATATATATATATATATAATGATGTATTGTGTGTGAGGTGTGTGTGTAATGTGCAGAGTGTATACATATATATATATATAATGATGTATTGTGTGTGAGGTGTGTGTGTAATGTGCAGTGTGTATACATATATATATATATATAATGATGTATTGTGTGTGTGTAATGTGCAGTGTGTATACATATATATATATATAATGATGTATTGTGTGTGTGTGTGTGTGAGGTGTGTGTGTAATGTGCAGTGTGTATACATATATATATATATAATGATGTATTGTGTGTGTGTGTGAGGTGTGTGTGTAATGTGCAGTGTGTATACATATATATATATATATAATGATGTATTGTGTGTGAGGTGTGTGTGTAATGTGCAGAGTGTATACATATATATATATATAATGATGTATTGTGTGTGAGGTGTGTGTGTAATGTGCAGTGTGTATACATATATATATATAATGATGTATTGTGTGTGTGTAATGTGCAGTGTGTATACATATATATATATATAATGATGTATTGTGTGTGTGTGTGTGTGAGGTGTGTGTGTAATGTGCAGTGTGTATACATATATATATATATAATGATGTATTGTGTGTGTGTGTGAGGTGTGTGTGTAATGTGCAGTGTGTATACATATATATATATAATGATGTATTGTGTGTGTGTGTGTGAGGTGTGTGTGTAATGTGCAGTGTGTATACATATATATATATATAATGATGTATTGTGTGTGTGTGTGAGGTGTGTGTGTAATGTGCAGTGTGTATACATATATATATATAATGATGTATTGTGTGTGTGTGTAATGTGCAGTGTGTATACATATATATATATAATGATGTATTGTGTGTGTGTAATGTGCAGTGTGTATACATATATATATATAATGATGTATTGTGTGTGTGTGTGAGGTGTGTGTGTAATGTGCAGTGTGTATATATATATATATATATATATAATGATGTATTGTGTGTGTAATGTGCAGTGTGTATACATATATATATATATATATAATGATGTATTGTGTGTGTGTGTGTGAGGTGTGTGTGTAATGTGCAGTGTGTATACATATATATATATATAATGATGTATTGTGTGTGTGTGTGTGAGGTGTGTGTGTAATGTGCAGTGTGTATACATATATATATATATATAATGATGTATTGTGTGTGTGTGTGTGAGGTGTGTGTGTAATGTGCAGTGTGTATACATATATATATATATATAATGATGTATTGTGTGTGTGTGTGTGTGAGGTGTGTGTGTAATGTGCAGTGTGTATACATATATATATATATATATATATAATGATGTATTGTGTGTGTGTGTGTGAGGTGTGTGTGTAATGTGCAGTGTGTATACATATATATATATAATGATGTATTGTGTGTGTGTGTGAGGTGTGTGTGTAATGTGCAGTGTGTATACATATATATATATAATGATGTATTGTGTGTGTGTGTGTGTGTGAGGTGTGTGTGTAATGTGCAGTGTGTATACATATATATATATATATAATGATGTATTGTGTGTGTGTGTGTGAGGTGTGTGTGTAATGTGCAGTGTGTATACATATATATATATAATGATGTATTGTGTGTGTGTGTGAGGTGTGTGTGTAATGTGCAGTGTGTGTATATATATATATATAATGATGTATTGTGTGTGTGTGTGAGGTGTGTGTGTAATGTGCAGTGTGTATACATATATATATATATATAATGATGTATTGTGTGTGTGAGGTGTGTGTGTAATGTGCAGTGTGTATACATATATATATATATATATAATGATGTATTGTGTGTGTGTGAGGTGTGTGTGTAATGTGCAGTGTGTATACATATATATATATATATAATGATGTATTGTGTGTGAGGTGTGTGTGTAATGTGCAGTGTGTATACATATCACATATATAGTTGTGAGCGTACGAGTTGTTGCTAACGCTGCGGGCTCGCGCAGCGAGCCGAGGCCCTCGCAAAGCGAGGGCACTGCCCGAGGGTCTCAGTTGCTGGCATGGAGCGCCGAAGGCGCTCCTTGCCAGCAACTGCGACCCTCGCAAACTTCACGTCGCAACCCAAACAGTACGACACACACATTACGACACTCGCAAACAACATACGACACACGTTCACACACATTACGGACTCGCAACACTCGGACGCAACTCGCGAACATTACAAAATGTAAAACACAATACATACACACACCACATACATAAAAAACTTACCTACACCAAGAGGGAGCACCCAGCACCTCAAAAATACAACTTACACCTCGATTTTACTTCAAATAAAACAGTTTAGAGACTAAAAAAAAAACGAAGCGAGAGAAAAAATGGCCGCCGAACAAAACGAAAACGAGGCTACAGCACTCTAAACTCGCAAAACACCACAAGAAACTCGCAAAACACCACAAAACACCTACGGATATTCCGATACAAACGTATAACACACATTACTCGCCATTTGACGCCAATGCGGAAGTACACGACAACGGTTTGGGCTCGCGCACGCACAGTGTTACACTGCACACATTCAGCACGCTTACACAGCAGATCCACACCACTAATGCTGCAGCAACATCAAAACACATTCACAGCTCTTCCACACAATGCTTTAAAATAGGTAAAGTATATTCATTTATTAATGTATTATATATTTCATTATTACACACTAAACAGCATTAGCTACCTTACAATTTCATTGCCGTCATTTTTTGACGGGCAATTCGCTAGTAATTTATAAAACCAACCTGTAAATGAAATGTGGGCATAGGCCTGATAAATAATCACAATGTAATTGACATACGATATGGGTGCCATTTGTGTATTTTACCATTTATTATCGACAGATATTACTTTTGTTGCCCTGTGTGCACCTTAATCCAACTTAATATATCTATTCATTATTTTGGCCACTTCTACTAGATTTTTAACCTGTTCTTACAACTTTTGTATGTTTTACCAAAAGATACACAATATATCACTAGTATTAAATGAATATACCCATTTAATATACATATTTATTTTTCTCTAGCTTCACCTGTTCTGACTGCAGGCACTTTTGGAACTCAGCTCGAGTCTCTCTCACGTTTCATTACCGCCGTCGTATAGCATATATGGATGGGGAGGTTCGTCTGAGACTTTACAGACAGAAATGTCGAAACTGCCAAAACCTGGATATGCTGACAGCAGGATTTGAAGAAGACAAAATAACAGATGTTCTTATGAGACTGATCACCAGAATCAAGAAGAACTGTTATAATGAGAAGATAGAAATACAACCGCGCATTCATGGACTGAAGATGACCAAACCTCATGAAGCATCTTTGTGTGAAGCCTGCATGATGGGCAAATGTAACAGAGATGCTGATTATTCTTAGGGAAAGCTTCTATATTGTTTGTTGTTTGGTATGATATAGTTCTCTATCTTTGAATAGGCTATCTAGTACTATAGCCACTTTGTATGCATGATCTACAGGTGGACCTTTGCAGGAAAGGTTTGGAATGTTTGAGTGAGTAAAATCAGAGCTTTTAAGCACTTGTTTATAAAAATATGTTTAAATATGCAAACAAACACTAACATAACTTATTTTAATACTAAAGACAGGGAACCCCCCATGTCTCTTTAACTGCTGGTTTCTTTTGTACTATTACTTGATTTAGCAAACCTTTGCATCTAGATGATCAGCATTAAATGATTCACAGTATTAATGAGAAATGAGGCAATTCATTATATTTTGCTCTTGTTGATAGCATTTAAGTTAATTTCTGTACATGTTGTAAGCCTAAATAAAATGCTGTGATTGACTGAATAAACACCTTAAAGGAACACTCACACTGTGTTATCATTCATTTAAAAGCATAAGTTTTAAACATTACAAATATTTTAGTTTATATAAAAAATGAATGTCAAGTCAGGAGCTCCTTCTGGCTAATTCTAGGATTTAAAAATGTATGTGTTAACTCTTACAAAACTAATTTTCCATAAAAACAAAAATAAGACCATCATATAATTTACCCATTTTTAAAAACACTCTCTTTTGCAGGAAATCAGATTTCACTGTTCCTTTAATGCTAGAAATTCAAATCTTCTGGACATTTTGAAGCAATGGGAAAAAAACTGAAGGGGAGGTTCATAAAAAATGGGAATTTTCAGAGAATTAAAAAAATTCAATCTTATCACCCTTTACATTTTAAAATTCACTTTGCTACTTTAGGAACAGAAAATGTATGGTTTTGTATACAATTATGTTTGCCATATTAAAAGCACTGTTTATTCAGACAATATTTACAAGGTGAATTTATGTTTTTTGCATATTATTTTTTTGTCTATGTCCTAAACTGTAAGAGAAACCTGAATTGTATGAAGACCTTTGATTTTGCCAGTTTCTAAAAACCAGTTAAAACACTCACAACAGCAGAAATCTTCAATATTAGTAGAACAAAGAGAAGTTACTGAACTACTGCTGCCACCACGTTTCATGTGGGATATGCTTGGCAGAATCCCAGGCTGCATTCCTGGACCAAATCCCTGAAGATGTTCTGTATTCTGCAACATTTGTAAGTTCCTGTCCAACAGCAAGTCTTAAGTGTGCTGGTAGTTTTGTAATTCAGTCAAATGTGAAAACAGAGCTATGTTTTACTTATATTTCTTCCTTTAAAGCATGGATCCAACAGATTTGCAGTAGCATGGATTGGATGGAAACAACATGCTTCCCGTTTCTTAATAAAATAATTCAATTTGCTTTCTTCTGTACTTTTAATTAAATTCAAAACCTGTAGCGGCATCGGCAAGCCCGCAAGTGCTGCTGGCTTGAAATTCGTCTGTGTTACAGAGCTATTAAATTAGAACATGCCGCGAGTTACGGGCTTGAGACTCAAACCCGTAAACCATTCTTCGAACGTTAGATGCGCGGCTGTGAACAGGATCAATTAGTCAAACCCGTAGTTATGGGTTTAGATGGAGCCAATGGCAACAGATATCTTCATCATTACGTCACTGAAAAATGGAGGTTGGATTTCAAAGTCTTACAGGCTCCAATTACGAGTTATGATCTGAACCACATTCCAGAAATAATGCAAGATTGATAAAGCCGTAAATATGATATTCTAGTGCATGAGAGTTCCATTATATGCATTACCACATTGATTGCTGGGATCGATATAAATCACACGTGAAATAAAGTATTTTATATTGCAGATTTGTGAGCTTGAGAATGTTGTGCTATTAATTCTAATACCTAACATTACTTTCCCTTTTATTATATGTACAGTAGTGTGTGTATATTTGCATTTACAGTGCTACGGATTAGACTTTACCTCCCTAGCGCATCAACTCTAGTACCCGTTGGCTTCTTGGCTCCATTTGGGGGTTACGGGCTTGAATGCCAGTGAATTTGATGCAATTTAATAGCGTGATTGGAAATGTAATAGCTATTGGCTTGACAGATCAAAGGATTTGCGGGCGCACAGTACAAATTTCCACGTCCCTTAGCCTTTTCTCACCCTTACCCCGCAAGTCGTTGACGGGTTGCTTTACAGGGCCAATTTAATAGCTGTAAGTCTTGTGGCCTACTTATGGGCTACGGTTTTCAACATTGAGGGAATTTAATAGGGCTCATAGATTCTTAAAATACTGTTGCTCTGATCTCTTCACCCCGGCCTTACTCCCATCCTTACCTGGACACACAGTGCACTTGGCATCCCTCACTACTCTGTGTCCAAAGCTTAGAGCAGCAATCGAGTGTTCGCGATTGAGTGCATGCTTGTCAGCGATCTTATGCACACGCGTTCAAGATTGAGTGCACACTCACTCATAATCACAGGTTTTTTTTGGAGGGCTCAGGGTAGTCTCTGGGGGCCTAGGGAGGCAGTTGTGAGGTGGCCCAGCGGGCACTCACAGGGTGGCTGGTGGTAGACAGGATCCAGGGTGCCACAACAAGAGAAAAAAAAAAGTTCACAAAAATAATAAAGCAGCAAAAGCTAGGCCCCGCCTAGAGCAGGGCTCTGGTGCTGAGCACCTCTTGCAACACCACTAGATCCATCTCTAATTTAATTTCCGCTTACATTTGCCCAGCCATCGGTAAGTACTGCAAGGCACAGTTCTTTGTTGACTTCTCCTTGCCCAGATTCCATTACTTATTAATTTTGCTTATGTTTTATATAAGTGTAACCAGGGGCGGAGCTACCGCCAGTGCAAGCAGTGCAATACAACAAAGCCCAGCTCTATGGGGGCCTAGTGCAATCTATTTTTATTTAAATTGCATTTATTTTTTAATTTTATTCTGGGGTCTATGGCTCCTGGGTTCTTACAGTTGTCGGATGACGGTCAGGGAATAGGCTGGCCTAAGTGTCACACTGTGCCTCCAGCCAACCAGAACCTATGGATCCCAGAATAAGTTAGGGGACAAACCAATGATCCACTTATATACATATAAAGCAAAACTGTAGAGAAAAAGGAACAAAACAAGCAATCATAGTCTACAATAGATCTCAGTACAACCATGGCTGGATTACCCATTAAGCCAACTAGGCAGTCGCCCAGGGGCTTCCCTGTGAGGGGAGCCACTTCTTAAAAAAATGGTTCCTGGCTTTAAAAAAATGAAATGTTGCATTTCATAGACTGGCTACTAGGGGTAACCCCCTAGAACAAGACAGTTACAACAGGAAAGGGAACTTACACATACAGAGAAGACACAAATGGGTCAGTGCATACCTTGCATACTCACTCACAGGGGCTCCTCCACTTCACTGCCTAGGGGCTCCAAAAAGGTAGATACGGCCCTGAGTACAACCAAGGGAAAAGTTTGTCCATAAAGCTCTCTTCAGTCCTTGACGAAAGGTAAATAGCCTGAGCTTACAGTGTTGCAAATTATGCAAATGAGAGCTTCACTCCCAGGCTTCTTCTCTTGTTCTGTCATTCATTCTACAACAGAGGAAGAAAGGCATCTTGCTCTTGTATCTGAGAGTTGTAGTCTAGGACTTGCATGAAAATTGTAATCATCTGATACTGTATATAGGACAGGTGAAGAAAATAGGGATGAAACAGATGGAGATGTATTAGAGGAAAGAAAATATGCAGAGGGGTACAATAAGATGTAGAGGAGAGAAAAAAGATGAAGGGAATAGAAAAAAGATAATGGAGGGGATTATAAAACAAAGTGGAAAAAGGAATGTCAGGATGAGAAGAGGGAATGAGGGGATGACAAAAAAGAAGTTTGTGAGGAGGAAAGGAAACATTTATGAAAAAGAAAGGAAAGAGCAAAATGCAGGAATGAAAAGGGGGAAGAAGACGAGAGGAAAGGGCACAAGAGAAGTAAATGGAATAGAGAAAGAGAATGAGAGGAGAAACAGAAAGATAGCTGAAAGGATGAAAGCTATGGAAGGAAGATAGGAGGAGAAGAAGCACTATGGACAAGGTGAGACGGGTGGAAGGAAAGAAAAGAGAGGAAATGAAGGAAATACTTCATGAAGAAGGGAGAATATAAATTAAAGGGTGGAAAGGAAGGTGGATGGGAAGAAGGAAATGCATTAATGATGGAGAAAATGAAAAAGGGAAGAGATGTTAAAGGGAGGTGAGAAAAAAAAACAGGAGGAAAATAAAGGCAACATACAACATCCAGTAGTTATATTATTGATTAACATGTTTGCAGCTAAAATGTACTACATTCCAACCAGTGGAAAACTAGATAAAATATTAGTGTTCCACATGTAATATCACCCTGATTAAGTCATTTGAGAGCCACTGCTCTAATCTATTCATACTACACATATTAGGGTGAGTTTTGTCTTATCTCTACCAGTGATATGAAGTCAGGGTCCTTTCCCTAGCCCTCTCTCACTTTCTTAGTTGGACTTTGCAGTATTTATAAATAGCTTTATATGGTAAATTTGGTGAAAAATCTCAGCATATGAGAAGTCGCAACAAACACTACTTTTCATTGATTACAGTACAAATATATACATGTTACATGTTATAATTAATCAAAAATGCATATTTTGCACCATAGGTAAAAATATTTATAATAATATTTAATAATATTTTTAAGACACACAAAAATGTTACTTGGTCACTAGTCATGAATTCCTACAGACCTCAGTTATAAAACCCACAATTATGTAGCATAATCAGTGCTTGGCAGTGCTTAAAGGCATATCTAAGTTTCCCTGTTCTTACCTTCATCTAATCTTACGTACTGCTTATATCAGAAACACACATTAGACTAATTCATTCTATACGTATACAGATTTATTTTATCTAAAAATAACACTTGTCTTCCACACCCCAGAGCTGCTTACATAGACACCTAATACCTACTAATAGAAGCACTGCATTCAAATATGGATTTTAACCCTTTACTAACTTTCAAGCAAGCAGCAGCTCAACGGAGAGATCTACAGATCAGTGTCTGACTCTCCATGCTTCCTTCTGCAAGGAGGACTACACATCCCATTATTCCTTCATGCACAAACTGCCATCATTGATTGTTACATTGTATTAAAATGTATTAGCTGCCTGTGATTGGCCAAAACGTCTGGTTATCTAGGTATCATCTGTGGAGCCTGGTTTGCCAGCAGCAATTGTATCACATTTATTGTGATATTAAATCATTTTAGCACCTTTTCTGACTCTCATTGGTTTAAAAATAGCCACCAGATACTTTTTATGTAAATAAAAAAAAATAATAAAAAGATCCAGTGTCTGCTTTTTCAAGTGTAATCTCAAAATAAATATAACCTTTAATAGATTATCCCCTTGCAACCTATTACTCAGCTATATATGCAGTATGCACCATGATTTTTTTTGCAGGTAAAAATATTGTTAAGACACATACAGCTTTTTACCAGGCTCTAGTCATGAATTCCCACAGGCCTCAGCCAAAATACCCACAACTAGTAGCACTAGCTACTTGCCCGTCAAAAATGTCAGGACTAACATTTTAACGCTGGGAATGCTGTACCTTCAGCGCCCATCGCTAGCCCAACGATGAGCGCCTTTGGCATTCATTGCGAGCCTCTCCCTCGGTCTACTGTACGGGCCTTGTGATGAGCACCTTCGGTGCTCATCGCGAGCCCTGCAATGAGCGGCTTTGCTTCTCATTGCAGGCCTTGGCAACCCATAAATTTGGTGCTTCACAATGACGTTTAGGGGCCTTGCGATGAGTGTTACTGCCCTGGGTTAAGTGTTACTGGCTATGGGCTCTTTTTTTACTGCCTTCGGCCTCGTTTTCATCCTGCTATATTTTTTCGGCCGTCATTTTTATTCTCGCTCCCAGCCTCACTCACAGGCTCCCTGGCTCTCCCCCTGTTCTGTGTGTGAGTGTGTAAGTTAATTTGAGGCATATTTGGGCTTTTCTGCTTTCCACTTCCGTGGTTTGGTTGCTAAATTCGTAATTTAGTGCATCCCGCAACTGCGATTTGCGAGGTCCGCAGTTGCATCTACAAGCTTCGGTCCTAAGTCTCAAGGGCCTCGTGATAAGCACCTGTGACATTCATCGCGAGCCCTCATTGTAGGCCTGCAACTGCGGGCCTCGATTCGAGAGGGCCGCAATTATTTAACATTGCGTGACCAACATTCATAAGATTCACAACTATTATATGTGATAATTAGTGGTTAGCAGTGCTTCACAGAAATGAATTGATAACAAAACAGTAGAATTGAAAAGAAAACCATTAAAACACATTTTAAGCAATTTAATTGGGATTGAAGACAAGGGCAGTCATTCAAACCAAAATAATAAAACAATAAAAACTCACTTATCCTCTTCGTTTCAATGTGGCAAATTGATGCCTTTGTGCCCTTTAATAAAGTAAGTACTATATAAATTAAGTGACTCTATAGAATACTCAATATTTTGTTTTTGAAATGCTGAGATTGCTAAACACATGTTTATTGTCTTGTAAATCTTTTACTTTTTAAAGTTCATTTGGCCCCAGTGAGCAGTGACAGGCTGAATGCAGAAACGAAACTCTCCTTGCAGTTTCATTTCTCATGATCAGAGGCTCTGAGCAGCAATATAAATAAACAGCATGGAATCTGAGGATAGGGCGACTCACAGAAAAGGGACATTGTGATACATACAAGGAAATGATTTGTGAGTAGGTCAAGTGCAGAGGAAAGAAGGGAAAAGAGGAGTGAAAGGAAGAGACAAAATAGATTGAGAAGAGAAAAAGAAAGTAGGTAGAAAGGAATGAAATAAATAGTGACAGAAGAAAGAGTTTAAAGATGGGGAAAGGAGATGAAATACGTGAGGAAGGGAGAAAATAAATAAAATGGAGAAGAGAAAAGATGAAACAGAAGAAGGAAAGGCATAAATGAGGGAGAAAATGAAAAAGTGAGAAGAGATTAAAGGGAAGTGAGAAAAAAACAAGAGGAAGAGAAAAGAAAAAAGAGAGTAAAGAGAGCCGCTTTAAACATACCACTACCATGAGGCATAGTTATAAATATCTTATTGATGAACATATTTGCAGCTAAAATGTGCTCTATTTAAATTAGTGCAAAATTAGATAAAAATGAGTGATTCACATGTAATATCAACCTGTTTAAAATGTTCTAGATCTTGAAGTCAGTTCCAAAATCAAAACTCTTGAGAGTCACTGCTCTAATATACACATGCATATATTATACATATTAAGGTCATAAATTGGTAAGATAAGATCCTTTCTCCATAACTGACATGAAGTCAGGGTCCTTTCCCTAACACTCTCACATTTTCTTAGTTGGTGTTTGCAGTATTTATAAATAGCTTTATATGGTAAATTTGGTGCAAAATCACAGCATATGAGAAGTCGCAAAAAAACACTACTTTTCATTGATTACAGTACAAATATATACATGTTACATGTTATAATTAATCAAAAATTCATATTTTGCACCATGATTTTGTTTGCAGGTAAAAATATTTATAATAATGTTTAATAATATTTTTAAGACACACAAACATTTTACTTGGTCACTAGTCATGAATTCCTGCAGACCTCAGCTATAAAACCCACAATTATGTAGCGTAATCAGTGCTTGGCAGTGCTTAAAGGCATATCTAAGTTTCCCTGTTCTTACCTTCATCTAATCTTACGTACTGCTTATATCAGAAACACACATTACTAATTCATTCTATACGTATACAGATTTATTTTATCTAAAAATAACACTAGTTTTCCACACCCCAGAGCTGCTTACATAGGCACCTAATACATACCAATAGAAGCACTGCATTAATATGGATTTTAACCCTTTACTAACTTGCAAGCCAGCAGCAGCTTAACACAGAGATCTACAGATCAGTGTCTGACTCTCCATGCTTCCTTCTGCAAGGAGGACTACACATCCCACGATTCCTTCATGCACAAACTGCCATCATTGAGTGTTACATTGTATTAAAATATATTAGCTGCCTGTGATTGGCCAAAACGTCTGGTTATCTAGGTATCATCTGTGGAGCCTGGTTTGCCAGCAGCAATTGTATCACATTTATTGTGATACTAGCGACTTGACCATCAAAAAATGACGGTCAATAAAAGAAAGTGTTGAAATGCTGTTTGCCACGCAATGTGAGTGTACTGTGTGCCTCAACTATATAGACCCCTCTAACACACTAATGAACGCATGTAATAACACTATAAGTGCCATGAGGGTAATCCAGGACCCTAATGTCCCAATGTGTAAGCACTACACCATTTTAACCCGGTCACTTATGGGGGTCTATCCAGACCCTCATAAGCAACTATTTAACCCAATCAGTCCCATAAGGGTATATTATGACCATTATGGGACTGTTACAACCCAACATTAACCACATAAGTGCCATGACGGTCCTCATGGACCATCATGACACTATGTATAAACACTACACTGCACTATACCCCCCAAAAAAAACATTAAATATCAACAAAACACCCTCTACACTAACCTATTAACACCTACACTAGCTACTTACCTACCCCCTAATAACCCCCTCCCCACCACTGTAATTATAGAAATCAAAGAAACTAAAATTAATCAAAAATCAAAAATTTACATTACATAAAATAAAAAAACCTAAATCACCAAAAATAAAAAAATGTACATTACAGAAAAAAAAAATCACCAAAAAGAAAAAAATTACATTACAGAAAAAAAAAAACCTAAGTCACAAAAAATAGAAAAAGGAACATTACATTTAATACATACAATACAATACAATTAAATACAATACAATACAATATAATTAAATACAATACAATACAATTAAATACAATACAATACAATACACATCTAATATACATCCCCCTATCTAATATACATCCCCCTATCTAATATACAATACTGTCTATCTAATATACATCCCCCTATCTATCTAATATACAATAAATACTATCTATGTACTATACATCCCCTATCTATCTAATATACAACGTAGGGTAAAAAAGATTTTAAAAAATTACTGCAACACGTTTACATAAAATAAATAAACATTCTAAACATTCTAAACATTCTACTCACCTTTCCAGCATGTCACGTCCATCTTTGCTTCTCCGGTGCGCCCCCTGTTAAAAAAAAACATTACATTAGTTCACATACATAAACATAAAACCAAATAAAATCAACACAATCTACATTGTACTTACCTCCCCGCGATGTCTCCGGCCTCCTCGTGTTGTGCCCCGGATGGGCCCTGGAAGCATCCTCGCTCTTTAAAAAAAAATGATCTTCCTACGGAGTGTTCCAGAATAAAATTGGCAATGGCGGCTTCTGATTGGCTGAAAACGCTGTCTATCAAATTCAGCCAATGAGAAGACGCCAATTGTGAACCAATAAGAAAGGGATACACCCCAAAATTCCACGCTGATTGGATAACGCACCTGTAAATCTTTATTTGAACCAATCCGAAGGTTTTATTGCCATCAGCGAATCACAATGGGATACACCCCCACGCAGTGATTAGCTGAAGACATCTGCGCCTTTCCATTGGCTGTAATACTGATTGACATTGACAATAGCCGAGGAGAAGGCGCAAATGCCTTCACCAATCAGTACGTGGGGGTGTATTCCATTGTGATTGGCTATTGTCAGTGCAACCATTCAGAATGTGCAGATGCCTCCAGCCCTATCACCCTGTGGGGGTGTATTCCATTGTGATTGGCTGAAGGCATCTGCTCCTTGTGATTGGTTTAAGTAAAGATTGACAGGTGCATTATCCAATCAGAGTGGGATTTTAGGGTGTATCCCTTTCTGATTGGCTCAACCAATCAGAAGGCGCCATTGCCTATTTTCTTCCAAAAAAGTCGCTGGGAGCCTCATTAGCGTCAGGGGTTGTCCGTGAGTGCGGATGTGTGTTCTTTTTTTTTTTTTTTTTTTTAGAGGTCGATTCCAGGGCGGGTAGAAGAGGAGGAGGAGGCCGGAGACATCGCGGGGAGGTAAATACAATGTAGATTATGTTTATTTTATTTTGTTTTTATGTTTATGTATGTGTATTAATGTTATGTTTTTTTTAACAGGTGCCGCTCCGGAGAAGAGTAAAAGAATAAGGACGGGACATGCTGGAAAGGTGAGTAGAATATTTAGAATTATTAGAATGTTTATTTATTTACTGTAAATGTGTTGCACTAATTTTTTTTTTCCTACGTGGCTGATCTGAATGGACATCTGCAAAGGTAAGTGGTCTTAATTATTTTATTTTAGCTTAGAATTAGATTATTTTATATATAGATAGCATTTATTGTATGTTAGCTAGGGGTATGTGTTTTATATAGATAGCATAGCATGTATTGTATATTAGATTGTGGTATTTATTTAGATAGATTGGGGGATGTATATTAGATAGATAGGATGTATATTAGATAGTATTTATTGTATATTACATGGATTGTGTGATGTATATTATATAGATAGGATGTTTATTAGATTATGGTATTTATTTAGATAGACTGGGGGATGTATATTAGATAGATAGGATGTATTGTATATCAGATAAGGGTGTATTGTATTGTATTTCATTTTATTTGTATTGTATGTATTTGTATTGTATTTATTTGTATTGTATGCATTTGTATTGCATGTATTTGTATTGTATGTATTTCCTTTTCAGGTGTGTGTTTTTTTTTTCTGTAGTAAGGGGGGGGGGGCTTGTAATGTGTTTTTTTATTTTCTGTAATGTTCCTTTTTTATTTTTTGTGACAGGTTTTTTATTTTATGTAATGTAATTTTTTTAGAGTGGTGGGGGTTATTAGGGGGTAATTAGGTAGTGTAGGTGTTAATAGGTTAGTGTAGAGGGTGTTTAGTTGATATTTAATGTTTTATTGGGGGGTATAGTGCAGTGTAGTGTTTATACTTAGTGTCATGATGGTCCTTGAGGACCTTTATGTCACTTATGTGGTTAATGTTGGGTTGTAACAGGCCCGTAATGGTCTTAATATACCCTTATGGGACTGATGGGGTTAAATAGAGGCTTATGAGGATCTGTATGGACCCCTATGAGGGACAGGGTTAATTAGGGGTTTATGGGGGTCTGTATTGACCCCCACAAGTGAGGGGGTTAATTAAGGGCTTATGGGGGGCTGTATTGACCCTCCTGAGTGACGGGGTTAATTAAGGGTTTATGGGGGTCTATATTGACCCTCATGAGTGACGGGGTTAATGAAGGGCTTATGGGGGTCTGTATTGACCCCCATGAGTGACAGGGTTAATGAAGGGCTTATGGCGGTCTGTATTGACCCCCATGAGTGACACAGTTAATGAAGGGCTTATGGGGGTCTGTATTGACCCCCATGAGTGACAGGGTTAATGAAGGGCTTATGGGGGTCTGTATTGACCCCCATGAGTGACAGGGTTAATGAAGGGCTTATGGGGGTCTATATTGACCCCCATGAGTGACAGGGTTAATGAAGGGCTTATGGGGGTCTGTATTGACCCCTATGAGTGACTGGGTTAATTAAGTGCTTATGGGGGTCTGTATTGACACCCATGAGAGACAGGGTTAATGAAGGGCTTATGGGGGTCTGTATTGACCCCCATGAGTGACAGGGTTAATGAAGGGCTTATGGGGTTCTATATTGACCCCTATGAGTGACTGGGTTAATTAAGTGCTTATGGGGGTCTGTATTGACACCCATGAGTGACAGGGTTAATGAAGGGCTTATGGGGGTCTGTATTGACCCCCATGAGTGACAGGGTTAATGAAGGGCTTATGGGGTTCTATATTGACCCCCATGAGTGACAGGGTTAATGAAGGGCTTATGGGGGTCTATATTGACCCCCATGAGTGACAGGGTTAATGAAGGGCTTATGGGGGTCTGTATTGACCCCCATGAATGACATGGTTAATTAAGTGCTTATGGGGGTGTGTATTGACATCCATGAGTGACAGGGTTAATGAAGGGCTTATGGGGGTCTGTATTGACCCCATGAGTGACAGGGTTAATGAAGGGCTTATGGGGGTCTATATTGACCACCATGAGTGACAGGGTTAATGAAGGACTTATGGGGGTCTGTATTGACCCCCATGAGTGACAGGGTTAATGAAGTGCTTATGGTGGTCTATACTGACCTCCATGAGTGATGGGTTAATGAAGTGCTTATGGGGGTCTGTATTTATCCCCATGAGTGAAAGGGTTAATGAAGGGCTTATGGGGTTCTATATTGACCCCCATGAATGACCGGGTTAATTAGGGGTTTATGGGGGTCTGTATTGAGCCCCATGAGTGACAGGGTTAATGAAGGGCTTATGGGGGTCTATATTGACCCTCATGAGTGAGGGGGTTAATGAAGTCCTTATGGGGGCCTGTATTGACCCCCATGATTGACAGGGTTAATGAAGGGCTTATGGGGGTCTGTATTGACTACCATGAGTGACAGGGTTAATAAAGGACTTATAGGGGTCTATATTGACCCCCATGAGCGACAGGGTTAATTAATGATTGATGGGGCTCTGTATAGAGCCCCATGCTTGGTGGTGTATATATATTTTTTTTAAGAACGGGTCCTTTAAGGACCTTTACGGTCCTTTAAGGACTCGTAATGCTGGAATTTAGAATTTTCATTGCAGCGGGGGTCCCCAATCGCGTGCGATCGGGACCCCCACTGCGATGGTTAATGTGGGGTTAATGCAGGTCTCCGAGCTTATCTCGGATCCCGTGGGGTTAATGCGAGTTCTGAGCTTATCTCGGATCCCTTCTTGGGTAAGTTGTACGTGGCTAGGCTTTGAGCCTCGTTTTCGTTTTTTTCCGGCGGCCATTTTTTCTCTCGCTTAGGGGATTTTCGTGTTTGAACTCAGGAATTTGGACTTAAATGGATGTGTAACTTCACTTTCAGAGGTCCTGGATGCCCACCCTTGCTATTGGTAAGCTTTTTATGTATATTTTGTGAGTATTTGGTGTTTTTTTACTGTTTTTAGGTGCGGGCGGTTCGGTCGTGCGTGTGGGTGTTTGTGCCGTTAAGGTTGGTTCAGAGGTGGGGGTTTTTTCTAAGTCGTGTGTGTGTTTTTAACCGCGTGTGAGGCGCTTTTTGAGGGTCCGCATTTGCGGACAAACACAGCCGAAGTTGGAGCCTCCAGCTTCCGCAAATGCGGAGCAAACTGCATCCCTCGCTTCGCGAGGGATGCAATTCTTGCGAGTTCGCTTGTTTTTTACTGCGTAAAACATAAGTGGTTATGTTGAAAAATTTAGTAAAAACAATATTTTGTTTTTGAAATGTTGAGATTGCTGAACACATGTTTATTGTCTTCATTTGCCCCCAGTGAGCAGTGACAGGCTGAATGTAGAAACAAAACTCTCCTTGCAGTTTCTCTTCTCATGATCAGAGGCTCTGAGCAGCAATATAAATAAACAGCATGGAATCTGAGGATAGGGCGACTCACAGAAAAGGGACAGTGTGATACATACAAGGAAATTATTTGTGAATAGGTCAAGTGCAGAGGAAAGAAGGGACAAGAGGAGTGAAAGGAAGAGACAAAATAGATTTAGAGGAGAAAAAGAAAGTAGGTAGAAAGGAAGAAAGAGTGGAAAGATGGGGAAAGGAGATGAAATACGGAGGAGAGAGGGAGGGGAGGAAAGGGGAGAGCGGAGAGAGAAAGGAGAGGGAATAAAGGAATTACTTGTGGAAGGGAGAAAATAAATAAAATGGAGAAGAGAAAAGATGGAACAGAAGAAAGAAAGGCATAAATGAGGGAGAAAATGAAAAAGTGGGGAGAGGTTAAATGGAGGTGAGAAAAAAACAAGAGGAAGAGAAAAGAAAAAAGTGAGTAAAGAGAGCCTCTTTAAACATACCACTACCATTAGGCCTAGTTATAGATATCTTATTGATGAACATATTTGCAGCTAAAATGTGCTCTATTTAAATCAGTGCTAAATTTGATAAAAATTAGTGATTCACATGTAATATCAACCTGTTTAAAATGTTCTAGATCTCAAAGACAGTTCCAAAATCAAAACTCTTGAGAGTCCCTGCTCTAATATACACATGCATATATTATACACATTAAGGTCATAAATTTGTAAGATAAGATTCTTTCTCCATAACTGACATGAAGTCAGGGTCCTTTCCCTAACACTCTCACACTTTCATAGTTTGTCTTTGCAATGTTTATAAATGGCCATGTTGGTAAATGTGGTGCATGGTCACTGCATATGGGCAGTACCATTACCGCATTATAAGTAAACTACTTAACTATAAATAAAGACACAGAAACCTGGATGGGAGTAAAGCTGTCCACAGCGCATTTATTAACATACCAAACAACAAACAAATCCTAGGAGGAGGAGCCCAGCCAGAGGTAGCGACCTCCCACCCTGGGCCCGTGCCCAGGACACCAATCCTGTCCTTTACCATACCCCTGAGGTAAGGGGGCAAAGGACCCCCTTCTTAACTTCCTGGCCCGGACGCCTCTCCCCCAGCGCTGTAACAATGATATACAACCATAAAAACATGACAACCAAATTATGAAAGTATAAAAAACTCCACAAACTTTTCCTTTTTTTTTTTTACAGAAACTTTTTTTTTTTAAATGAACTTTTTTTTTTGTTTTTTTAAACAACATACTACAATTACATCAACAACCATACATAAGGGATGGGCAGGCGGGGGCTCCTTGTGATGGCTGGCTACGAAGTGAGGCTAAAATGGCGCTCCAGGGCCCACTACCTCAAACCTTGCCCCGCAACCGGCGCACGTGAAATGCCTTTTACAATCGGGCGTCCCGTGGCTCCACAGGTCAAGGGGCACTCCCAGTGAGTCCCATGGAGCCTGGGGCCGCCTCCGTCCCCTCCAAAGACTTCTTTTTATTGCTTGAAGAGACAAATATATTCACCATGTTGCATATTATAATAAAAACATCAAAATTATAAAATTATACATGCAATGTGAACCATGATTTTGTTCGTAGATAAAAATATGATTAAGAAACTTTTAACCAGGCACTAGTCATGAATTCCTCAGCCATAATACCCACAACTATGAAGCATAATAATTAGTGCTTGGCCGTGCTTAAGGGAAACTCATTGAAAACAAAAGGGTAGAATGGAAAAGAAAACAGTTAAAGCACAATCTAATTCTTTCGGATTTGGAGAAAAGGTGGTCATTTAAACTAAAATAATAAAACAATACAAACGTATTTATCCTCTTCATTTCAATGTGGTAAATCGATGCCCTTGTGTCCTAATAAAGTAAGTACTACTATATAAATTAAGACTCATTACTGTATTATCTTATAGTGTGAAACATAAATGGTACTGTTGAAAAAGTAAATAAAATCCATATATGGTTCTGAAATTGCTAAACACATTTTTCATTGTTTTGTAAATGTTTTACTTTTTAAAGTTAATTTGACCCAAGTGAGCAGTGACGAGCTGAATGCAGAAACGAAACTCTCCTAGCAGTTTTATTTCTCATGAGCAGAGGCTCTGCCCAGCAATCTAAATAAACAATGTGACTCAAAGAAAAGGTGCATTGTACAACATACAAGGAAATGAGTTAAGAACAGCTCACGTACAGTAGTCATATTCCCTAAATAAACCTTAGTTTCTAATGACTAATTTCGAACATGTTCTTATTACTTTATAGGATATATTTACAAAAGCTTTTTTGCAGAGACTTTGGCTGCAATGCCTGTTCAGTAAAGCACATCACATATCCCCACTCTGCTTAGTGAATCTGATTGTTTGTATAAAGAGAATGTACCCCTAGATTCACTAAGCATTGAAGGGCTGCATAGACTGTTTATGAGAAAACATGTTGTTGATGTGAAGCGTAGGGAATCTACCTACTTATTAGCCCTGCACACAACCATCTCTAATATTTTAATCCTTTAACATAACTTAAAAATGAAACATTATCTTGTATACTGTTAAAATATAGGAAAGAAAAAGTGAGGGGATAGAATTTTTTTTTTAACTAACAGTGGCCCAAAAATTAGACTCCCAATATAGAACTCCCTATGATGGGGATTGTGAGGAAGACAGGAGCAACTTATATTGCTGTATTATCAGGTGTGGCCAGGGCCTTTTTAAGGGGATAATACTAAGAGTAGGTGCGATAAGCCATGATGTGTTGTGAATCATAGCACCTACAACTACAATATTATGCCATATTATAATGAGCCCTGTGATATTCTGCAATAGCGTACTAAATCTTCACATACAGATACTTTTACATGTCGTTTTCTTATAAATAATAAAATAATATATTATCATATAATAATAATAATAATAATAATAAAAATAACACTAAATATTAACCACTCAATAAACCCCTAGTTGGTGGGTTGGGGGTAACAATTTAGGCAGGGGTCCACAGTAACCACTTCTTACATGGTGGCGCTCTGCTAAGAAATAAAAATGACTCTACCAACAAAGGCCCACTCTTGCCACTACTAGACTGTTTAGGATAGGTGGGCCAGCAACTTCCAGTCTCTATACTACCTATATAACCAGCAGGCTAGTGGGGAATGTAAAATAACCCTCTAATAGCCTAAGAGAGGGGAGGGGGTTCAATACTACAAAAATAAAAAATGAGTAAAGAATTATGTTCACACATCTGATTCCAGTGTAGTCAAGCTATAAACCTGAGAACTCTCTTCGGCCTCTGGAAATAGTCCCATCACATCCAAAAGTCCTGTGCCGCGCTATAAAATGCTACTAAATTAAAGGAGCTCTTCCTATGAGAAGCACCACCAGACAAACATATGGTTGCTCTGTATATCAGTCCCTTTTATAGTGTCTTCTAAGGCTTCTCCTAGGTTGAAAGATGTGTCCGTTTTTTTTTAGCTATTCACTGGAAAATATTTTAAACTATCTGACATATTAATATTTACCTATCTGAATAGGTGCCCACCTCAGTTTCTCATTGGTTATTATCTCATCAATCAGACAGAAGAATTCAAATTTCTATTCTCCTGTCTAATTGCCTAAAGTGATAGCTAACCTGAGAACGATTTAATTTCCTGTAGAAGATAGATTTAAATTTGTACATTCTTGAGTTCTAGGGTAAATATGGCACCCTAGGATCTAAAAGCAGTAGGTATGATAGTTTAGGAGGTATGAGGAGGATGGCCCACACTAGCCCAGACAGTTTGAAGTAACTAGTAGCTGCTAAGTAGGATCATTTCTATTCTAAAATAATTATTTCTTAATAATTCTCACCCACCCACTCCAACAATAATAGAAATGCCCTTGGACGCCTATTTTTTATTACCTTCTTACCCCATTGTACAAGGGTTTGGGGAGGAAGACAGATTCTTTTTTAACTTCTTCCCTTTTTTCTACATGAACTGTCAGATCATTCATCACATGGGATTTTTATTGTAAATATAAATGACAGAAGAAGAGGCTGTCCTTAGACTGAACTTCTTTGTGAAACAGGTTTAGGGGTAATTTACAGTAACTTTAAAAACGTGTTGCTTTAAAGAACCACTGAAGTGTCACATCTATAGTATGTTCTTTTGAAGAACGTGATAATAAACAACAGACGTTTGCCTTTCTTCAGAACAGGATTAGAATACTGTGAGGAATGGGAGGAACCGTGGATTTAGATAGGATGTATAGTTTATTCAGTTTAAAAACTGTCACTTTACATAGCAGCTCGACAAATAACTATATAGAAGTGCAAGCCACAGTAGGATAACCCTCCACCTCAAGCTACAAACATACTTTAAGACCAAGATATTTCACACACATACAAAGTCCCCCCCCAAAAAAAAAAAATACAGTGGACCTCTCTTTGTTTATTTCCCAAAGAGAAAACAAAATTCACTGTATAATTAATATTTTGTTACTTAATATGATTCCTTCATTTGTTACAATTTTGAATAATTTTCTCAACTTAGGCCCCCATTCTAATCGAGCGGTGTAATTTGCAGTATAATGTAAAATTGGCTGCAGGAGCTTTTTCTCCCCTACGTTGCACGTTTATATCAATCTTTTCACTCGCAATATTACGGCACTCAGCCTACATACGTAAATCATGCCTTGTCCGCAAGAGATTTCAATGCTTGAATTAGGTGTTCACTCACTATATTACACCAAACCAAGCTTTATGGATGAGAAACTGCTCTAGGAACCAACAGAAAATGAGAAAGTCATTATAATGCGTGAGAACAAGCGTCGTAACTGCGGCAAGAAACCATATATATTTATTTATGTATATATATATATTTTTAAATGTATTTATATTTATTTAAATTAAATATATGTGTCAATTATATATATATAGATATAATATATATAGTTGTGTGTATTTTGTGTATATACACAGTGGTATCTTGGTTCAAGTCCTTAATCCCTTTCGGACGGCAGGATATGAACAAAACAAGCATTTCCCATAGTAATCAATATAAATTTAAATAATCTGTTTTGGCAATATAGAGGAGGAGAAAGACGTGACAGGTTATTGCTTGAAAGGATTACAATACATTACAACATCAGGCACTTGCACAAGTGATTTGTCTTTTATCTCTCTTAACACCACTGCACCCTGCTGCGGACTCTGATAAAGGCAGTTTTACTAGAAATCTATCAAGACAAACTTGTTTCTGCCTTTGTTTCAAATGTTTCTGAACTGAGACATTGCTTTATCATTAAACAAGTCCAAAACGCAGCTTGCTTGAGCATTGTCAGGGTGATAGTATTCAACAAAATGTTGTAATTCAGCCCATTCAGCACACATTTCTCTGATGAGTGCAGTAGATGCCTCCTCCCTTCCCTCTTTTCCACCTGAAGAAGAAAGTTCATAAGCCACTATAATTTGGACTCTTACAGGCAAAAACTCGAGGTAGACTCTTACAGGCACAGACTCGATTAGGGCTCGTACATGCACTTGCGCACTTCCTGCACTGCTGCAACTTTATTGTATTTACAGGTTGCGGACAGGTCTCAATCCAAGAAAGCGACTTGTTCCAAACACATTTTTTCCCTATGCAACGCGACTTAAATCAAATTGGACTTCAACCGAAGTGCACTCAAACCGAGGTACCCCTGTATATATATATATATATATATATATATATATATATATATATATATATATATATATATAGACAATGCATTAGAACATTTGTTCCTAGTCCATTCCGGTTTCCTGATATGTATTAACCTCTTAAGTACTGGTGCGGTGTGTTACCCTGGATGCTGTATAATGAAACAGACATAATACTAAAAAATCATGTTTTAATTTCACATATGTTTATATTGGATTGTCAAATAATAATGAACATTCATAATTTTCTATAGTTTTTGGTCTGATATAATGTTCTGGTGTAAAAATGGAGTAGCTCATAATCTTTTAACAATGGAAAAATCTATGGAAACATTTGCCATAATTTTCATCTCTGGCTTGCCGCACTCACTCTTAGCAGTTCTCTTGCAAAGTTTTCGGGATGGGTGAAACGCTAGGTATATTGGACCCTGTGTGGTATGAATACGCCACGCAGTGCCAGCAGCAAAACTGCAAGTGGCTGCTAGATGGCGATGTATCTCTTTTGCAGGCGCTGCCCGGAGAAAAATAACAGGATTCATAACACACAAGTTCCCTCCTGGCTCTGGATGGGGGCTGCTGGGAGCTCTAGACACAAGGTCCCTCCTGACTCTGGATAGGGGCTGCTGGGGGCTCCTGGCTCCAGGTGGGGACTACACGGGTGAGGGTCTGCCGGGGGCTTCTGGCTTGGGATGGGAGGCTGCTCAGGGTGAGGGCACAGAGTGGGACTTGGATGAAGAATACACAGGGTGGGAGGGTCTATTACATCTGTATGGGGTGTTCTGGACAAATGGTGGGGCCTCCCCACTCTGGATGTGGGGCTGCTCGGGATCAGGGCTGGGGAGCTCCTGCCTCGGGCTTGGGGGCTCTGGATGTGGGTGGTCGGGTGAGGAGTATTTTACCGGACGCTGTGTTTGCCCATTGGGTACACCAACACATCCTGCCCATGATGCTACTCACACACAAGTATCCCTATTAAATTCCCTCAACGTTGAAAACCGTAGCCTGTAACATAGCCCGCAAGACTTGTGGCTATTAAATTGGCCCTGTAAAGCAACCCGCTAACGACTTGCGGGGTAAGGGCGAGAAAAGGCTACGATAAATGGAAATTTGAACTGCGTGCCTGCAAATCCTTTGATCTGTGAAGCCCGTAACTGTTACGTTCCAATCCCACGATTAAATTGCAACAAATTCACTAGCGTTCAAGCCCGTAACCCACAAATGGAACCAAAAAGCCTACGGGTACTAGAGAGGACCCGCTAGTGGATTAAAGTCCTATCCAATATACACACACTACTGTACTGTAATAAAAGTGATGTTAAATATTAAAAGTAATAGCACAACATTCCCAAGATCGCAAAGCTGCAATATAAAATACTTTATTTTCAGTTTAATTTCCGTGTTATATATCGATACCGGCAATCAATGTGTTAATACATATAATGGAACACGCATGGACTAGAATATCATATTTACTGATGTATTAATATTGCATTATTTCTGGAATGCGGGTCTGATCGTAGCTCGTAATTGAAACCAGTAAGGCTTTGAAATCTAACCTCCATTTTTCAGTGACGTAATGATGACAATCTCTTTTACCATTGGCTCTGTCTAAACTCGTAACTACGGGTTTGACTAATTGATCATGCTCACTGCCGGACATCCAACGTTCGACAAATGGTTTAAGGGTTTGCATCTCTGGCCTGTAACTTTCGGCCTGGTTTAATTATTATTAATAGCTCTGTAAAGCAGCCAAATTTCAAGCCTGTAGCCTTTGCGTGTCTCACTTTTCACTTACGGCTTGGATTTTAATAGGGCTGAAGGTATACTTTGCTCTTAAACATTGTGTAATCTGTGATATAGAGGAGTGGAATGGAGAAACAAAACCAACGCTGTGTTTACAAAGACATATTTCAGTTTCAATTCTTGCACTAGGAAGCTGGGAGGGAAATATGATAAGTGTCTGTGAGTGTGCACCTAATACACCATATATAAGGAGAGAGTTTTCCCTAGTAACTCAGGAAAGCACGATAAACAGAACACAGGTATGTACTGATCAAGCTGGGATAATTAGATAAGGATATCATCCTGAAATAGCAACACTTTCAATGTAACTATTTACTTAATTTACTGCCATAGGTATGTGGCTTATTCATTAAGATGGGATATTGCTGACCTTTAGCATATAGTAAACTCCCACTACCTTCAGTGTAGTTGAGACCCTATTTCACATGATCTGGCTGTATAGGTTAAAACTGTCTGCCCTTGTTTTATATTGTTCTCACTGGATTATTTTAAATTGACCAGATTTTGAATTAAATTAAATTCTGGGAAGTTTTTAGTATTTAATTGGTGGATGTAATAACTATTAGTGTAGGGACAGTTTATACCTATATCTACCCAGGATGGGAGTGGTTCTATAAATTCTCTCAGAAGGTATATTAATCAAGGTACGATGAAAGCGGGGGTAAACAGAGTTAAAATATAAAACACCTTCACTACTTATGGGAGTTACTTATCAAACATGGATACATTTTATCTCTGCTTGCTAAATAACCCCTATAGCCAACTGAGGAAACTTGCAGCCTTATTAAATTGCTATTCAGCAAATTCTAAAGGGCTCTATATAAGCACATAGCATATTTTTTTACAGAAGTTTTTAGTTCGTGAAGACCTTGCTTTTGGATAGAAGTTCACTGACTAAAAACTTCTGTAAAAAAATATGCTCTGTTCTTATATAGAGCCCTTTAGAATTTGCCGAATTGCAATTTAATAAGGCTGTTGGATATTTAACTCCACTTTTTTAATTAAATTTTTCCCCAACTGTCTATATGCATATTTAATGGTGCATATGCTTTTCAAGAAACATATTTTTGGGTGTTTGACAAGAATATTCATACTCAGATATTTTTGATTAAATAAGAAAATACATGGACTTGGGAAAAGCAAGGCTTCTCTCGTTACATTGAAATTTATGTGCATTGTTTTGTTTGTTCACACATAATGCAAACTAGTTTTCGGTTGTCAGAGACCTTTTAGCTCACATTCAAGTTCTGATAATTCAAAATTGAATAACATTCACTATCATGAACATGAACATTTAGTTAATATTCCAAGCAATGACAAGATATTTTTGTAATTATGAATTCATGTAAATGGTTATTTTTTGTAAATACTGTAATTATTGTAATATGTTAGAAATGAAATAAAAATAATCTGTAATATATAATAGAAGAAATATAAATTAGCAATAATAATTGTATACTGTAACTGCTGTAAATACTAAATACTATTATTATTGCTACTGAATTTTTATTGTTTAAGTGTCTGTTTTTTGCTTCTGATCTGAGGCATGTTTTTAGATAAATTACTATTTTTTTTTAATCCTTCATCTTTTTTTTTCACAGTAATATGTAATAACATTTTCATACTTGTAAATGTAAACACACATGTCTTAAACTGCATTTAATAAAATTATTATAAAAATATTATTTTGTTAATAAAGTTGTCATTGAATCTGTAACTGTTCAACTTCCACTTTGCACCCCAAGAGGTTATTGTGATTCAGTATGGGGAGTTGATCCATACATCCCATATTTCTGTAATTATTGAATATGTATTGGATATGACATGAGTCATTTTTTCATTAATCATTATGAAATGTAGTTTATGTGTTATTTCTTGGAGGTGAATTTGTGGTGTCTTCCATTTTTTTTGCAATGTGGCTTTTTGTGGCTATAAGCAGGAATTGTAGCCATTTAATATGTTGCTTTTGTAGTAGAAAAAAGTCTCCCAATAGGCAAATGTCTATCAAAGGGTGTTTTGTTGTCTTCAAAATGATAGATGCTAATTCTATGACTTTGGTCCAAATGTTCTGAACTATCGGGCATTCTCACCAAGTGGGGAGAAATGTACCTGTAGTTTGACATAGTCTATAGCAACTTGAAGATGTTTGTTTGTTAATTTTATGTAATCTATCAGGTGTGAGATAAGCTCTGTGCAGCACCATTGAGTGTGATGTTATAGTTAATCCTCAATTTGTCAAAGGGAAGGAATTGTCCATTTGATAACCAATCATCCAATTTGTCAAGTTTAGCTGTTCACCAATTTTTGGACTGAGGTCTGGGCTTTGACTAGGCCATTCCAACACATTTATATGTTTCCCCTTAAACCACTCAAGTTTTGCTGGAAGGTGAATCCCTGTATTTAGCACCATCCATCTTTTCCTCAACTCTGACCAGTTTTCCAGTCCCGGCTGCTGAAAAACATCCCACAGCATGATGCTGCCACCACCATGTTTCACTGTGGGGATGGTGTTCTTTGGGTGATGTGATGTGTTGGGTTTGCGTCAGACATAGCGTTTTCTTTGATGGACGAAAAGTTAAATTTTATTTTAATCAGACCAGAGCACCTTACTCCATACATTTTGGGAGTCTCCCACATGCCTTTTCGCAAACTCAAAACGTGCCATTTTGTTTTTTGCTGAAAGTAATGGCTTTCTTCTGGCCACTCTGCCATAAAGTAAAACTCTATGGAGCGTACGGCTTATTGTCGTCCTATGTACAGATACTCCAGTCTCTGCTGTGGAACTCTGCAGCTCCTCCAGGGTTACCTTAAGTCTCTGTGCTGCCTCTCTGATTAATGCCCTCCTTGCCAGGTCCGTGAGTTTTGGTGGGTGGCCGTCTCTTGGCAGGTTTGCTGTTGTGCCATGTTCTTTCCATTTGGTTATGATAGATTTGATGGTGCTCCTGGGGATCATCAAAGATTTGGATATTTTTTTATAACCTAACCCTGACTTGTACTTCTCAACAACATTGTCCCTTACTTGTTTGGAGAGTTCCTTGGTCTTCGTGGCAGTGTTTGTTAGTGGTGCCTCTTGCTTAGGTGTTGCAGCCTCTGGGGCCTTTCAAAAAAGGTGTGTATAGGTAATGACAGATCATGTGACACTTAGATTGCACACAGGTGGACATCATTTCACTAATTATGTGACTTTTGAAGGTAATTGGTTGCACCAGAGCTTTTTATTGGCTTCATAACAAAGGGGTTGCCAATTTTCTGTTTTCTATTTCTAAAAAATAGTTTTATGTATATATTTTTCTCATTTCACTTCACCAATTTAGACTATTGTGTTCAGATTAACAAAACATTGAACTTAAGGCTGAAATGTAACAAACTAGGTAAAAAGTCAAGGGGTGTGAATAATTTTGCAAGGCACTGTATGTTGAACAGCATCTACATATAAAAAAAATAATCGCCTCAAAGAGACTACACTCTTAAAAGATTTACACATACTAGAAAGACTGAATCAAAATAGCTTCTCAAACTGGCTTAGGCAAAAAATTGAAAGCTGGATAACATCATGTAAAAAAAACAGAGAAAGCCATCAGAAAAACATAGCATACATTTTTCCTACATGCAAATAAATTATCCCCTATGCTAGCTAGGAAACTGAGGTCCAAGCAAAATCAAAATCAAATTTACCAGATCAAAACCCCGGGATGACAGATAGCCCTGAGCCAAACAAAAATTAAATAAAAGTTTCTTAATTACCGTATATACTTGAGTATAAGCCGAGTTTTTCAGCCCTTCTTTTCAAGGCAAAAAAGGGCCCCCTCGGCTTATACTCTAGTCACTCTCCCCCCCCCCCCCGTGTCTCTCTAACCCCCCGTGTCTCTCTAACCCCCCGTGTGTCTCTAGCCCCCCGTGTGTCTCCCTAACCCCCAGTGTGTCTCTTTCCCTCCCCCCTCCTCAACCTCAAACCCCTCAACCTCCCCCTCAATCCCCCTCAACCCCAACCCCCCTCCTCAACCTAAACCCCCCTCAACCCCCCTCCTCCACCCAAACCCCCCTAAATACCTCCCCCCTCTCCCCTCACTTACCTGCTTGTGCTCTGGCCTCCGCTCCTTGACCCGGCGCCGGCGCATGTGACGTCACATGCGCGCCGGGTCAAGGAGCGGAGGCCGGAGCACAATCAGGTAAGTGAGGCGAGAGGGGGGAGGTATTTAGGGGGGTTTAGGTGGAGGAGGGGGGTTAAGGAGGGGGGGTTGAGGAGGGAGGTTGAGGATGAGGAGGGAGGATGAGGAGGGAGGTTGAGGATAAGGAGGGAGGTTAAGAATGAGGAGGAGGGATTGAGGAGGGGGGTTGAGGAGAGAGGATGAGGATGGGGGGTTGGGGATGGGGAGTTGAGGAGAGAGGATAAGGAGGGGGGTTGAGGATGGGGGGTTGTGGTTGAGGGAGGGTTGAGGTTGAGGAGGAGGGATTGAGAAGGGGGGTTGAGGACAGAGGATGAAGATGGGGGGGTTGAGGAGGGGGTTGAGGATGGGGGGTTGAGGAGGGAGGCTGAGGAAGGGGTTGAGAATGGGGGGTTGAGGAGGGAGGTTGAGGATGAGAAGTGAGGTTGAGGATGAGGAGGAGGGGTTGAGGAGGGGGGTTGAGGAGGGAGGTTGAGGATGGGGGGTTGAGGATGGTGGGTTGAGGAGAGAGGATGAGGATGGGGGGTTGAGGAGGGGGGTTGAGGATGAGGAGGGAGGTTAAGGATGAGGAGGGAGGTTGAGGATGAGGAAGGAGGTTGAGGATGAGGAGGGAAGTTGAGGATGAGGCGGGAGGTTGAGGATGAGGAGGGAGGTTGAGGATGAGGAGGGAGTTTGAGGAGTGGGGTTGAGGAGGGTGATAAGGGAGGGGGAGGAGACACAGGGAAGAGAGAGGTTGGAAGAGACACAGGGAAGGGAGAGGGGAGAAGATACACGGAGAGAGAGGGGGACACAGAGGGCACAAGAGGGACACAGGGGGCAGCACATTTCCCACCCTCGGCTTATACTCGAGTCACTCATTTTACCCAGTATTTTGTGGTAAAATGGGTGCCTCGGCTTATACTCGGGTCGGCTTATACTCGAGTATATACGGTATTATAAAAAAATGTATTCATCCCAATCTAAAACTAATAACTTCACAATAAAATAAATTTTAAACAAATATGATATCCCATCCATCTCAAATCAAGACCTGGAAAATCTAAATGCTAAAACAACTGTAGAAGAAATGTCAGAAACCATAAAATCTTTAAAACTAGGCAAATCCCCTGAGCCAGATTGATTTTCCAACATTTATTTTAAAACTCATGCTGATAAACTTGCTCCATACCTAAATAGATTATATAATAGAAATCTACGAGGGGAACAAATGCCACCCAAATTCAACCAGGCTGACATAGTGTTCTTCCTTAAACCTGGGCGAGACCCATTGGAAGTCAAAAACTTCAGTCTAATCTCATTGCTTAATGAAGATATTAAAATACTAGTAACGTTGGTGGCAACTGGATTCTCCAGGTTCTTACCTAAACTGGTTCACAAGGACCAGGTAGGATTTGTGCCGTTTAGACAGGCAGGTCTCAAATTACTATTTTTATTGCAGATCAGAAAATCTTTTCTTTACTAATAAGTATTTTATGTATGTATGATTGCATAAAGTTTTTTTTTAATTGTTTATTTATTGTTTTGCATTAATAACAACAAATTAATGATAACCAAAAAATATATACAAATATCTTATCACTTTATTCAAAATACAAGTGCACCACTCGTGCTGACTCTAAAAGTATGTGGGGTAGATTAGCGAACTCTGTGCACTTATTAGCAAGTGATTGCTGGAGTACACTTTTTTTTAAATGTAACAGTTATTCCATAATCCATCCTTATATAATCCACTATAATAGTTATCAGATATGAGTAACGGCTGCAAGATGCGTTCTGTACAGGTGTTACTCACATGCTGATTGCCCTGCATCTTGGGGGAATTGTTCTATGTGGCTTAGAGAGGTGGTAGATAGAGAGGGAGTGGGCAGGAGAGAGAGAGAGGGAGGGAGAAAGGGAGGGGGAGAGAGAGAGAGGCAGGCAGGCAGAGAGGAGGCAGAGAGGGAGGGAGAGAGAGAAAGAGAGAGGGAGAGAAAGGGGGAGGAGACAGAGGGAGGGAGAGACAGTGGGAGAGGGACAGATGGAGTGAGAGAGAGGAGACAGAGAGAGGAGGGAGGGAGAGAGAGAGGAAGGAAGAGAGGGAGAGAGAGGGGAGAGGGAGGCAAAGAGAAAGGGAGGAAGGCAGCAAGAGTGAGAGAGAGGAAGGGAGAGAGGGAGGGAGGAAAAGGGAGGGGAAGAGAGAGAGAGGCAGGCAGGCAGGCAGAGAGTAGGCAGAGAGGGAGGGAGGGGGTGAGAGAGAGAGAGGCAGGCAGGCAGAGAGGAGGCAGAGAGGGAGGGAGAGGGAGGGAGAGAATGGGGGAGGAGACAGAGGGAGGGAGAGAGAGTGGGAGAGGGACAGATGGAGTGAGAGAGAGGAGACAGAGAGAGGAGGGAGGGAGAGAGAGAGGAAGGAAGAGAGGTAGCGAGAGGGGAGAGGGAGGTAAAGAGAAAGGGAGGGAGGCAGCAAGAGTGAGCGAGAGAAAGGGGGAGAGGGAGGGAAAAAGGGAAAGAGAGGGAGAGAGAGAGGAAGGGGAGATGGAGAGAGATTGAGGAAGAGAGGGAGGGGAGAGGGAGAGAGAGAGTGACAAAGGGAGGAAGAGGGAAAAGGCAGAGAGAGAAGGAAAAAGTGAGAGGGAGGTGAGAGGGAGAGAGAAGGAGGAAGAGAAGGAGGCAGAGGGAAAGGGATGGAGGCAGAAAGAGAGGGGAGGAGGTAGAGACAGAGAGAAAGGGAGGCAGAGAGAATGGGATGGTGAGAAGAGGGAGGGGAAGACGGACATGAAGAGGGAGGGATAGAGAGAAAGGGAGAGAGACACAGCAGAGGGTGACAATGGGTGGAGGGAGAGAGACAGAGAGCACACAGAGCTTAGAGAGACAGTGCATAGAGAGACAGCACAGAAAGGTTGGAACAGTGAATTGATTATAACATATGACACCATCATTTATGACGAGCAAGTTACTAGTAATAAAATAATTGGAAAAAAGAAAAAAAACGTTTTTTTGTTAGTAAGCTCCTAGGGCAATTGTGGGTAGCTCTTTCTTATGAAGGCCACCAACAGTCCAGGTTTTCAATATCTCTCTGCATAAGCCCAGATGGAATAATCAGAAGAAAACTGGGCTTTTGGGGGCCCCTCTTAGCACTGAGTTGCCCATTACTCTCCTAGGGGATAATTGAATAATTTCAGTGGTTAGTTCATCCACCGAGAACAATTGAGTTTCTCATACTATTGGAGCTCAGGGCATCTAGGCCCATAGTAGAGGATCATTGCCACTTATCTCACCTGTCAATGAACTGTCAGCTTTATCATTTGGAACTTCAGATTTATTGTGTGATATCAATATTTGTTTGGTTCACAATTTCATCTTTAGTGTGGTGCTCCTTTTATATTTTTGTGCTGCATGTCCTATTGTGTATATATGTTACCTCTCTCTACTTTTTACTTTTCTTAGACATAATAAATATTTTTTGTTAGAATAAAAAAAATATGAGAAATGAAAATGACATTTCTGGTGATGGCCAAGGAATTAAAACACATGCTTGGCAATTGATC
Organism: Discoglossus pictus; assembly: GCA_027410445.1. Lineage (NCBI taxonomy): Eukaryota > Metazoa > Chordata > Amphibia > Anura > Alytidae > Discoglossus > Discoglossus pictus. The sequence continues at coordinate 310,129,953 of CM050165.1, forward strand.
ATGTTGCTCGTAACAGGTATGGCTGGAAGATGGGCAGTTATGTTCCAGAAACTCCAGGACACAGAGTTTGTGCGGACTTACAATGACAGATGGACAATAGAGATAGACAATGATCTAGAGGAAGACCTCACATCTTCTCAGAGGCAGGATGGCTGGAAGATCTATCAGTCCTCCGCATTTGGCAGGTAAAAACAGTTAAAGTTCAACGTTAACGAAAAACAGAATGTTTGCCAAGTTTGCATCAAACTAACATTGTAAGCAGCGGTGTAAGCTATGCACTAAAAAGCTAAATATAATCTGAAAGAAAATAGATTTTCTGAAGGCTTTCTTTTTATATAGAAAATGCCACCTTGTATGATTTCATCACATCTATCAATGGATAATGGGTATAGGAGGATCTTATTAAATTTGACAAATATGGCCTTCTCATATACACATAAGCATGCCGTTTTCAACAATAGATGCAAGCCCTGTCATCCAGAAATACAAACAACCCTCTCACACACACCACATTCACTAAAATATCAAGGATTCCTTCAGAGTCCAGTAGATGTATCAGAGCACATTTTTGCTTCTAATTATAAACACACTTTACAACCATTATCTTTTTATCACATACATTTTATTAAAAAGTTGCTTTAAATTATAAACAAGAACATGAAAAATTATTATTTAACAAATAATAATTAAACATATAAGAAGTTATGACTCAACATGTATTTATAGAATCATGGCACAATCGAAAAATATATGTTTGAAAACTTTGAGGATAATTAATCAGGGAAAAGGCATACACCAAGCTTTTAGTTAAAAAAAAAAAAGATGCCTCTACAGGACCCTGGATGGATCCATGATACATTGGTCGAAGGTGTGTGTGTGAGGGGTGTTTACATTTCTTGAGAGCTACATTTGTATCCTTTGGTGCAACTTCCTGCTTCTGGGCGATAAAAGGGGAGGGGTGTGGTGTCAATGTCAATCTTATCCTATTATACAACAAAAGCTCTGGGCTTCTGCCTGTTACCTCCTCACCCTCCATTGATAACTACAAACACACACAACCATCATCCATCACTCAGTAAGTGATGTAACAAACACAAAATGTACTCATAAATAAATGTCCTGTACTCATATACAGAGTACTGGATGTACAGATCAATTATAGACCGTGTCTCAGCAGCATTTTAGTAACATGTCTGTCATTGTCTATTACAATAGAAACATTGTATATATGAGCTACAGGGGGAGGATCTTTGCAGACTCTGGTTGGAAGGTTTCTGTGATTAAAATCAGAGAGTATAAACACTTGTTAATAACATTGTGTTAAAATATGCAAATAAACAATTAGGTAGCTTATTTTAACAATAAAACCAAGTAACCATCCATGTCACTTTAAACTTAGTACACTTTGCTTGTGTCAATTCCACATCTTGCATGCTATCCCCCCCTTACCAATGGTAAGGGTTATCCTATTGGGACTTTCTCTTCTATTTAATTCATGTTGTCAAGTAGCCATTTGTAGTGACAATCTTTCATGGGAACTGAATAAAGATTTAACCTACATCAAAGCGACTGCGCTTAAACTCAAATGTACATTGTGATTATTCCCCCACCATACAAGATTTAAAACTCACAAATGTACAATCTAAAGGGTATGGATGTGATACAGAGGGGTGATAGATACAAGATGGCAGTGTAAAGGCAACAGGTTCAAGCAAGTGGAGGTGGTTGTGTATTGCGCTGTAGATTGTGGGTGTGAGTGATATTAAGCTGTAAAGTGTGCTGTTGTGCATTTTAAGACTGAAGGTGCTAAGCTTCTTTAAACCAATGCATTTTTTAGTGAGTTTTTGAAAGTTTTGAAAGTTTTGAGGCAAGAAGCTAGGCAAGGATTTTCAGATAAATTTAAATATTTGAAATGATACATACTATAAAACTATCTTTTTAGATGTTAGTTTATCTTAAGCACAGTAGAACCTAGACTTAAAATGAAATGATAGTGTCAGGAATCCACTGCAGGGAGATCCATACAACATAAATTTGCTCAAACTTAGGACATAGAATATGAAGTGCTCCACTTGTTGAATAATGTAAAAAGAACTGAGAAAGAAAACTTTACTTAAGAGCATTAGAGTTCATTTAAAGGGATAACACAATAGAAGAACACATTTTGGGGATATCAACAGAGGAACAATGACCTGTGCTTAGAGGAATTTATCATAATGTCCCAAGTGTGTGGATCTCGGTGGTAAGTGATTGATATGTAGATTATGTTTTGCCATTGGCAGATAGAATTAGCTATGTATTTTAGTAGGGTAACCATGTCGTTTATTACCTATCATAATATTGCCTTAGATATTAGCCATTTAACTCTTCAACTTACCTGGTGCTTCTGTATTCCTGTTACCAAAGCATAACACATATAAACCCAAATAAAATTCCATTAACCATGTGCTTGTATTTGTATGTGCTAATTACACTATGTGACTATCCTTTCCTCTAGTTACTGGCATGAAGCCCAATTCCTTATCTAGGGCCTCATTCAATTGCGATTTGGCCAATTGAATAGGTCTCTAAATAAGCACATAACATATTTTTTTAAAATAAGTTTTTAGTTAGTGAAAAACTTGCTTTTGGATAGATGTTTACTAACTAAAAACTTATTTAAAAAAATATGTTGGGTGCTTATTTAGACCCCTATTCAATTGGCCAAATTGCAATTGAATGAGGGCCCTAGTAGGCTAAAATGTGGAAACACCACTCATAATCTGTCAGGCAGTCCTATAGTCCATCTAACATACTAGTTAGTAATCAGACTAGTCTGAGGTATTACCACTAGGCTATAAATGCATAATTCATCAACCGAAATACTAAATTAGACTTTGCAAAATTTACACTGACATTCTACTATATGATTTGCTTTATGTGCCACTTTTAAATCCATTCACTTTTTGTATTGCTTTGTTGATGATCAAATTGACAGACTTTTCTGTATAATTAGTATGATGATGGAAGTCCAGGGAATAGTAAATGTGGATATGTACCTAGTAAATAATATTGAGATATCAAGTCATATTATATGGCTGTTGATTGGTGTGTTTTGCCATTTCCTTGATCCAAAGATTTATACGATTTTATGGTGCTACAGCATTTTAACCCAGCAGAACATATCTGACTGGTACTTTTACATAACATTACACAGTTAAAAGATAGATGTGGCATTCAGGATTAACATTGCTCCATAGTTACTTCTATCAACTTCTTAGAAGTGGCTCTGGAGCAATGTTAGCAAACACATGCCAATGTTAGAGTTTTCATTATTACATTACATATCACTTTAGTAATCTAATATAATATTCTGTGTTTTTGTTTAGCTTTGAATGCTCCGACTGCGGGCACTTGTGGAAGTCAGCTCGAGTCTCACTCACATTTCATTACCGCCACTGTAAAGACTCTAGCAATGGGGAGGTACGTCTGAGACTTTACAGACAGAAATGTCGCGATTGTGATAATGAGGATCTGTTGACAGCGGAATTTGAAAATGACAAAATAAAAATGGTGCTGATGAGACTGGTAGACAGAATTAAGAAGAACTGTTATCATCAGCGCATAAAAATGAAACATCACTTTAAAAGACAGAAGATGACCAACCCCCATGAATCATCTTTGTGTGAAGCCTGCATGAAGGGCAAATGTGATAGAGAATTTGACTATTCTTAGGCAGAGACTCAATATTATAATCTTTTGCCTTCTTAGTTGAATTTAGGGGCACTGAAATTCTAAGTTTTCTATAATGCATTAAAAGAAAGATGTGTTTAATCTTAAGAGACTTGATAAATGCATGATACTGTTTATTAAAACCTATATATATATAGAAAGTAGTGCACAATAATCCGTGTTGTACCTCAAACCGTAACATAGCATAGTACAAAGAGAAAACCTTCAGAATCTACTGCACATTAGCAAGTCTCTGAATAATTAGCATCAACAAGGTTACTAAGCTATCAGAGCTACTTGACAAGGAGACTTTACAGCTTTTTTTTCCATTTTATAGGTGTAGCTATTTTTATATTTCTTTAAAGTTAGTTTTCTAAAATTAAAATTACTACATTTTGAAACAACAATGTGATTGAAAACATGCTGTTTGACTTACGTGCTGGTTTCTTTTACACTGTTACTTGCAAATGTTTGTATTTAAATTATTAGCATTAAATTATTAGCATTATAAATAAATGATATATGAGGCAATTAATTTAATTCTCCATTAATGTCTGTTTTGTGTGATACCCAAAGATTTTTAAAACCAATAAATTAATAAATAAGTAAATTATATGTTGTAAATTAAATTAAATATTGTGATTGATTAAATAAACAACATAAACTGACTCATTTTGTTACGAAATCCTTAAAGAGACAACAAAGATGATACAAATCATAAATTTAACAATAATGGTTTTAACCAACGATGGAATCAGTAAATTGAATGCAAGAAAGAGAGAGAAAAGAGGTGAGTAAGAGAAGAAGGTTGAATAAGGAAATAGATAGGAGGGTACAGAGAAGAATGAGTGGGAGAATGGGGAAGGGAAACAGAGAAAAAAGGAAGAGAGTGAGAAGTGGGAAAAGGGGGAGGGATAAGAGAAGGTGAAGTGAAGGGGAAACAAAAAATGGAAACAGGAAATGGAGAGAAGAAAGGGGGTAGACAATGAGATGGGATGAGGAGGGAAGAGTGACACTCTACTTTAAAATACTTGGAAAGTAATGAAAGGCATTGTAATTAATTGTATAACAATCTCAAGTTCCCAAATCTGCAATTTTTTTTTACGTTTTATTTCTGTGTTATATCAATCTCAGGAATGAAGGAGCTAATACATATCATGCCACCCACATGGACTAGCACAGTTTCTTCATTCATTTTTATTGATTTCTACATTGCTGGATTGCGAGCACAATCGCATTTAAGACTTCTAAACACTAATTGATTGTAGTTTAAAGTCTGTGTTTTACTGACGTCATGATGATAGTCTCATTTACTATTGGCTCTGTCTAAATTGTAACTTACGGGCTTGCTTAATTGATCATGATCATGCCCTAAAATTGCTACGTAAGGGTTCATGGTTTACGGTTTTAGACCCTCATTCAATTGAGCCTTTCGGGAGATCTGGGCTCGCAAGTGGAGGTCGCAAGTTATTTTGCTATTCAATTGGTTTCGTTTGCGGGCTCCAATGGAGTTACGTGCTGCGAACACTAAAATTGTAAGTCGCTATTCAATTGCTCCGATTCCCCGTCACTAACCACTCAGGTCTTGCAAAGGGCTTAATGACAAATCGGAGCACTTTAAAAGCAAATAAAAAAGAAAAACTGTACTTTTATGAAGAGTGAAAATTATGTTAGGACTAAGAATTAATTGCACAACATTCTTCAATACTTTATTTCATGTTCAATTTTCATGTTATATCGAGCACGGCAATCAATGTGTAGTCCTACGTCCTTCAACCCCCAAACCTTATAGAGGTTGCATTTCAAAGTCCTACTGCCTTCACCTACAAGTTATGGGCTTGGAGGTTGGTCATGATGTTGATCTCTGTTTCCATTGGCTGTTTCTGCATCGGGAGTTACAGGCTTGCTCACGTGACATGTTCAAGCTCGCAAGTGCTACGTCCGACGGCAATGCTTTCCGATTTTAGCTATTGATATCGGCCAATTGAATAGCACCTTAACATGGGCCCGCTGCAGGCCCGCAAACGTAAGTCCTATATTAAGTAACTTAGGATGCCTCAATTGATTGAGGCTCTCAGACTTAAGCCCTGTAATTCAGGGCCTTTGTCAACTGATTACAGCTGGAATTGTAAGACATTTCTAACCCGCAGACATGCGGCCTGTATGAATGTAATTATGGACTTGGAATTGAATGGAGGCCTATGCCTAACAAACAAACATGAGTTTCACATGTAAATGCACTACAGTAGTATAATCCAGAGTTCACTTTGTACTCTCCCTCACCGAAGTCACACAGCTTACTCATTCTTTCACACCTTGCCCCATTACAAGTGCGTCCGGACGTACTATAAAAAACAGTTTTCAAGTCATCATATGCAGGCAAAACCCCATCTCACAAAGACTTATTAAAGGATCACTGTAGCACCATATTTACAGCTTGCTCTTTTGAACAAGCAGACTTTATATTGACAAAATATGTTTAGAAATCAAAGAAAAATACAGCTTTTAAAAGATGAATTATTATATGCATTTATTCCTCATTCTGGCTAGCCAGTGTCTTGTTTCAGATGCTTGATTGCAATGCTTTCCCAAAATGGAGGGAACGTGTAAACGGATTAGATTTTCCTTAGTGCTACTGAAATTCCACTAGCACCAAGTATTGTCAAATCAGTTTAAAGCAACGGAATTCTTCTCTACAGTCAAGAAATAGAAAAGAAGGTGATCTTACAGGAATAACTTGTATATAAAGTATGAACTAAATAATGTGTTTATTGTATGTATTTTGTAGATATGTTTGGTCCAATATCAAGTAGAGTTCATCTAAACACCATATTGTAAATTAGTTTTACTGGAAATTATACTGGCTTTCACTGTCTGCGAATACTGCGTCATTTTGTTTCAAAGAAATCCATATAATTACTTTAAAGTTTACATTTACAAAACTCAGTGGTGACATTATGACGATGATAGAAATGTGTTTTTTTTACATTAAATATCATATGTAAAGGACACATTTAAGCTTCCACTCTCTAACGTCAAATCATGACCACTAGTTCTTGCACTCCATATTTTCTGGAAGATACTACGATCCTAAACTTGTTTCTTAATAATTTGATATATTAAAAGGAATCTATCACATCACCCCACTCCCTTCATTAGCCTAAGCCACTCTTTCTTAACAGTCACTTCTAGGACTGGTGTGGGTCCCTGAGACCTTTCTACCTGTTGTTGTTAAAAAGGGGGCTAAGAGTCAAGACTTTAAACATCCATTAGGCATAATTATAGATATATTATTGATAAACATGTTTGAGGTTGAAATGTACTCTATTCAAATCAGTGCAAAATAGAAATATAGAGTGTTACGTGTAATATCAACATGTTAAATTATTCTGGATCTCAAATGAGGTGTCTGTGAGCATTGGTCATCAGCTGGTCCCCAGATTGAACAGATTGAGAGCCGATCTAAGTTGCACAAAATTTACATATTATGATCAGGAAATGTTTTCTTATAAGTTTTGTGTTTTAGAGCTATACTGTCTCTGCAACTGATCACCTAATATTAACCTGTTACCACGGGAATTCCTACATTCCCCCATGGTATACTTTTAACATGGTGGTCCCACATTGCACCTACATTAATAGCATTACCATGGGAGTCCCTAGGGAACACAATGTCTACTATACTATGAATTCCCACGGCATCTAACATTAACAGCTATACCATGGGGTTCTTAAGGACCCCATTGTATACAATATTATTACTATGAGGGTCGCTCTTGACCACCATGGCACCCTAACTACTAGAAAAGTATTTTATAAAACTAAAAAACTATATAAAAGACAAAAAATAATAAAATTTAAATAAAAAATAAAGACTTAATTAGTAGAGCTATTCCTCCAAATAATGGCTTTCTGACTGTACCTTTCGCCTTATAAACTATTTTCATGGCTTCTGATTGGCTCAAATACAATTCCTTCTATGGTTGGCTCTTTCAATAGCTAATTACAGAAGGTTGCCAATTCAATGAAGCCTTATTCGGAATGTCTGTAATTTCAAACAATCAGGGAATAAGGGAGAATGGAGTCATTTAATTGGTTAAAGGCTAACCAATCAGAACGCACAGATTTTAATCCATGCATTTTGATTAGGTAGACTTTTAACCAATCAGAAATGGGGTGGGAGCAAAAAGATGAGGATCGAAGATGAGGATCAAGTGTCTTCAAGCAACAAAGAAGAGGACAAATGTCTTCGAGCAACAAGAATGTGCCCAATTTATTGAGGGCTAAAGAGTGAGTACCATTGTGTAGTTGATCAATGCTGGTGGGTCATCAAAGGGTGGATAAGTATAATTTCCCCCGCTTAACTTTTATTTTTTCTGTAGTTTTTATTTACATTTTTAATTTTTTTCGTCTTTTTTTTTCTTTTAAGTCTTTTTATTTTCATGATTTTTTTATTTTTAGGTACTTTTCAATATTATTATGTATTTTTTTTTGTTTTATCATTTAGGTGGGGTTTTAGGAACTGTGGGATACTTGTGGACCCCATGGGTGTCCATAACGACCCCTATAGTAGTAGTTAGTGTGCCATGGGGGTTCTTAGGGACTTAATGTTAGGTGAAATGGTGATCCATAGCAATCCCATGGTAATAGTATAGAATATCATGGCGTCCGTAATGTTAGCTGCCATGTTGGTTCATGAGGATCCCCATAGTTATACTTAGAGGCCCCATTGGGGTCTTAAATATTTTACTATGTGTGTTGCTGAAATTCACCATTGTGGGCTTTAACCCCTTCACATAGCAGTATATATTATATTTAAATAAAATAATAAAACAAATATTTCCCTTTTTACATAGAAAGTGCATAACTATATAACATTAGACAGTGTACAATGTATATCAATGGATGAATATTTGTTATATTGTTTGTTTGTTTTTTAAATATAAAATCTACCCCAAAGGCAGGGATGAAGCATGCAAGGATGAATAGCAGTGTCACAGGTAGTACAAAGCAGGGTCAGGTTTTAGTAGAGAGATATAGATAAAACATCCATAACACACCCTGATCACTACAACTCGCTATAAGCTGGGATCAGCTACATATAACATGGGAGAAGGGGCTTAAATAAATTGCACAATGATCTGAAAAGATGGATCACGGGTTAGCACAGACTATGGAGGGCATGTTAGCACCCGTGATCTGCTAGTAAATTCTGCCTGTAGTATATTTTGAAGACTGTACCATTAAAAATATACTATAGTCACCATATGCACACTGCACCATCAGATACAGAGTGACAAACATGGGAAAGATTACTTTTTAGTTTTTGCTTGTATGATTTCTGAAACCCTCCCACAAGAAACTGCATAGATAATAAGATTCAGACTGTGACTTATAGACTGGTGATACTTTAGCTTTATTGATTACTATACATATTGATTACCAAACATGATTCAGTGAGTAAAAACATACGCTTTAGATCTCTAGGCTATGTGCTTAAATCAAATTTTACATTAATATTTGTATTTTATTTCTTAACTAGCGACTTGCCCGTCAAAAAATGACGGCAATGTGATGTATATGTTTGTGAAGTTGTTTAGTTATTAACATATATTTTTGACACTTGTAAGTATTTTAATATGAACGTGTATTTTTGTAAAATGTTGATGTAATGGTTTTTTAAAATGTAATTTGTATCTGAAGAATTGTTAACTTTAATATACATTGAATGAATAGGAAAGCAAAAAGTAAAAAGCCTTCTTGAAACGTTGCGAATTTTAACATGAAGTTTAAAATATATGTAAGCAATAACCTTCAAAGTATATATTTTGAAACTTGAACTTTATTTTTTATGTAAGTTTAGAAGTTAACAAAACATTGATATAATTTTGAACATTATAAACCGGAACATAGTAAAAACATTTTGTAACATAATTTTCAATTAAAAGTATTAACATTTGAATGTAAAAACAGTTTAACTTTAAATTAATCAGTATTAACATGCAATTTATATCCGAATAATTGTTAAGTTTAATATACATTGAATGTAGAGGAAGGCATACAGTAAAAACTCTCCTTAAACCGTACGTAATTAAAGTAATTCATTACAGAGCACATAAACTGTCGATAAACATTAATGTAGGTAGTAATGTTAAGATAACATAGAATATTTACATTGTGACTTAAAAGGTGCTTGAGCTGTTAACATGAACTTTGTAATATGTTGAATGAAATAACTTGAAAATATTTCTTTTAAACTTGTAACATTAGAAACATTAACATAGTGACTTAACATTTTCAGATAATTTTTAATAGAAATGCAAGGCCAGTATTTTGTGAGGCGAATTATCCATAAACATGACTTGCATTAATTATGACTGAATTAAACAACCAATTGTTTTGTATTTTTGAATGTTTTTCCAAAATGTTTGCATGGCTTTAGTTTGTATCCTAGAAAGTTATAGTACTTCATAGTAGACAATGTTTTTAGTAAAAATACGTCCATCTTCTAATAAATCACCTTGACTTTCATTGTTTTCAATGTAAACTTTAATAGCCTGTGGATTTTTGCAGCGTGACAACGCAACGTACAATTGACCATGTGCAAAAACTGGTTCTTCCAAGTAAATACCCACAGATTTGAAAGTTTGACCTTGTGATTTATTAATGGTCATGGCAAATGCCATAATAATGGGAAATTGTCTTCTTTGAAGTATAAAAGGGAGACTACTTTCACTTGGTGCTAAATCTATTCTTGGTATGAAAACTCTCTCTCCTTTATGGGTCCCAGTTAAAATTTCAGCATCTATAAAATGGTCCTTTAATTGTTGAACAATTAATCTTGTGCCATTGCATAGGCCTTTTTTGGGGTTCATATTTCGCAGTAACATGATAATTGCACCTTTCTTTAGCTGCAAAATATGTGGTGGCATTCCAGAAGGAGTTAAAGAGTTAATGAATTCAGTTGAAAAGTTTGCCTGACTTTCATTGTCATCAGCAAGTACAGAATCAGCACTGTGATAATTTCTTTGTGGTGCATTAATTTTTTTTAATATTTCATTATTGAGTATTAATGCATCTTTATTTTTACACGTCAGTATAACTTGGTTGGCAAGCTCAGAATATTCTTCGTTATTTATGCTCCCTTCAAATATAGCCGATATAATATCTTGTTGACAAATCATATGAGGTGGGATCTCTACAGTGTCGTCAGGTAAATTTAGTATTTTTTCTGTTCTTCCTTCTCCAATTTTAATAAGCCAATCATTGAAATCAGTTTGGCCTTCTGATCTCATATTTTGTTGCAGTTGAAGATGGGTAAAATGTTTCCATACTGTACTTGACTTTATACATGTTTCAATAATGTCTGTTCGATTTCCATGTACAACGACAGGTAATGTTTGTCTAAAATCGCCACCCAACAAAATTACCTTTCCACCAAATGGAAAAATATTATCCATGACTTCACGAAGCAAACGGTCAATACATTGGAGGGCATAGCATGACATCATTGTGGCCTCATCTATTATAATTAATTTACATTTCTTCAATTTCTTTGCTTGTAAGGATGTCATGCGAATATCTGACACTGAATTTTCCAAAATAGGCACTGGCAGTTTAAATCCACTATGAACAGTTCTTCCACCTTCTAATAAAAGTGCAGCAAATCCAGTAGTGGCAAACGCCATTGCTATTTGTCCTTGTGCTCGTACTGAACTCATTAATAAATTGTACAAATATGTTTTCCCTGATCCGCCAGGTCCATCAAGATAGAAATAACGCTCTGTCACCATGTCATCATCTATAGCATTTTTAATGGCATGAAATGCTTGCAATTGTAGTGTATTTAAAGTTGCAAGTCTTTGTTCTGTTCTTTCTGCTTGTAGTTGAATGTCATAGTCTTCAAAGTTAATGTCATCTATTAGACCTGGATCAGGCAAATTAAAACTTGCACAACTTAATCCATGAGTTAAAAAGACTTCTTGAATTTCCATTAAGGCTTTTAAGTGTGCAATGGGTTCATTGTATCGTCGGATAAAGTCTTCAGCCATATTACTTTTAAAAGTCTCCCACAAAGCTAATGCATTTGGAGCATTTGAGAAGATACAAATAAAAGCAAATTGTTCTCTCATCTGTCGTGGCATTTGACATTGTGCTGCTTCTTCTAAACATCTTTCCCACTCTGTATCATCAGCGAGTAAGTTTCTATTTCTTGCAGCTAAATGGAAGGATTCATATACAATGTCATTAACAGTTCTTAATTGTTCAAAACTTTGTGCTCCTGGAACATTTAAAAGTAATATCCGTAAGCAAAATCGTTCAACATCTCTTGGACTGACTGTGTAAATTCGTGGAATTATTTTATTGCCTCTGGTTTTTCTTGCTCTCCATAATCCATTCACAAAAATATAGTGATATGGAATTTCAATATATAAGTATTGTGTTGCTTGAGCATCAGTGGAATTTAATGCAAACCATGCAGTTAGTGTAGTGTGACGATCTTCACTTTGGGCCAATGCATTCATTTCATTTCCAGCATGGAAATAGACTAAATGTCGTTGTGGCAAATGTACTGCTAACCTATATACTGCATGTGATCTATCATGCATTTCAAATTTTAAAAGCCGCCACATAGCTTCTGGCGCACTGACATAGCGAGCATCTACATGAGATGCAAGTTCATCATGTACTAACTCAGTACTTTCAGGGTTGTCTGCACTTTTGACGACTACAGTAGCTGCATCGTAACCTTTGTAAATATATTTGTAGACATATTTAATGGATTTGATGGAAGTGCAGGCTTCTACGTTGATGTGGGCGTTGTACTTCATGAGTAAATGTGGATTGTAGGGTACTACGTATCTATTGTCCACTTTTTTTCCACGAATAATGGCACTATCTCCTTCTCTTCTTTTATAAAGTGGATATCCATAACAATTTGCATATGTTTTGTCTCTATAATCTTTTGGAAAATCTTTTGAACATTGATTATTTTCCATACATGGTGATTGTGGATTAAGGTCTCCACAGGGTCCATGAATCATGCGATGAGTAACAATCTCATATAGTCTACCATATAGTTCTGGATCCGGTAGTTCAGCAACTATGACTGCATCCACTTTGTCCGAAGTATCCAATTTATCTTTCTCTTGAAGTATTATGAGAAGATGTGCATGTGGAAGGCCTCTTTTTTGAAATTCAATGGTATATACATAAGCAAGACATTTGCCAAATAACTGATTTATAGTGAAGTCACGTATTAATTCATTTAATTTTATCTTAAAAACTCTGGCTACTAAATCTGGTCGATCTGAAGCACTTTGTCCAAGAAGTAGATTTTGATTAATTTCTGGCCATTGTGGATTACATGTAAATGTCACAAATAAATCTGGTTTTCCAAATTTTGTCACAATAGCCATAGCATCATTGTATCTTTCTCTCATATTTCGAGGAGATCCTTGAAAGGAAGATGGTAAAATGATGGCTTTGCCAGCTGTCATGTCTCTGCTTGTAGCCACGTCAGCAACATAGTCCATGAGTCCACAATATTGTTCTACACGTAGTTTATCTTGTTGATATTTTATAAAGTTTAAATTATTTGCCTCAACTTGCAAATATGAATCAATAATCCATTGTTGTGTTAGTTTCCCACCACATAAAATTGGATTAAATTCATCTCTAATGGCAATTTGAGCAACTTTAAATTCAAGCATAGAAACATTATTTCGGATTCTGGCTTTAGCATTTGGGTAACTGGGAAGGGTTAATTTTGGTTGCCAACCTGCTTCTCCGTGTGGGAAAAAGATGGGATATGTCATTGGATCTAAATTTGGACTTAAGATATTAATATTAATAAATGGTTGGTCCTCATTTCTGGGATATACTCTAATGTCTCTTTGAAATGGTGGTTCTCCTTCATCATTCTGAAAGACCATTGCAACCTCATTTGATGTTGGCAAGTTATAACGACGTTTATCAGTATGTCTGTCTCTTTTAAGCACCATATTAACCTTTGGCATGGGTAATTGATGTCTTTGTGCATGAAGTAGTTGTTCATTTTCTACTTCTGCCAATTTTTTGTAAGCTTTACTGTAGGGATTGTTGTCCATAATGTTATTTAGCTCTATAAAAACACTGGGTAAGCATTTTTTATTTTCTTCCATCTGCATACGTTGGTCAACAGCTTCCATTGTATCTAGGACATATAGTTGAGCGAATTTTCTTTGCTCTCCTTCCTCTGGATGTAAATGTGAAGTCCGATGATAAATTTGTCCTTGGACTTTAAAACAGTAAGGACCATGTCCTGGTACATTAGCAGCCAATGTTGCCCCCATAGATGCAAATGATATGGCACTATTGTAGGATCTTATGTTTGTCTTAAAATTTTTGTAATTTGGAAAAGTAGGTTCAGTCATAATATTTAGTAAATAGGTTGGAAATAGTTTTCTTTGTGGAAGTTTGAACTTTCCTTTTTGACAACAACTAATAAATTGTCCATCTCGGGGTCTCTCCTGTTTAAAATAATAAGCCTCACAAAATTGACATTGAGTAGTCAGGTCCCCACAACTATGAACCTCTACTGCTAAAGACTTCAGTAAAGGACAATTTGCAAAGCATATTGGATGTTGACTTTCATATTCATCAGATGAAAAGTCATGAAATGTTTCAACAACAGGTTCTAAATGTTTAGTTTTTTTCGTAGAATTTCTTGGTATATGTTGGACTTGTTTGGTTGAAATGTCCTGTAAGTTTTTAGTAAGAGTTTGTAAATGCTTTGTTTTTGTAGTTGCTTTTTTTGGTCTGTCTTGACTGGTATGTTGTAAAATGTCATCTGATGTTTTAGGAACAGTTTGTAAATGCTTTATAATTTTTTTATTTTTTTTGGTTGTATCTTTCATTTTTGCAGCTGATATTCTTTTATTTGCAAGTCTTTTGCGTTCTTTTTCTCTTCAAATTTCTTTCTCCTCCGGTGTCTGCTGGGCGGCCCATCTCTCTTGTCTTTCTCTAGTTTGACGTCTTTTCTTCTCTTCTTTGGTCTCGTTATCAGCCATATTAATCTGTAAAGGAAAAAAAATAAATGTAATTGTGTATATTTAAATTTGTAATTCCTGTTAAAGATTCTTGTGCACAATTGGTGAAATAAAAGGCAAATCATGAATGTATCATTTATATTTAGTTACATTTATAATTCCTGTCCTCACTGGCTAAGAATTTGGCCAATGGAATACTGCTGTAAATAAGCATGTAACATATTTTTTTTAAATAATGGTTTTATTTATGAAAAACGTTGTTTGTGGATAGATATTTACCACTGCAAAACTTCTTTGCTAAAAAAAAAAGTGATGTGGTTATTGAGCTATGTATTGCATAGTAGCAATTGAAATAAAATAAGATAGATAGTAAATTAATTATGTTATTTTTCTGTTGACACGGATGCAACTGAAAGCAGTTTCTTTAGTTTTATACTTTAGTACTTATTATACTTTACCTTGGTTGAAGTGTGATTTAAATCCGAATGTTTGTTGGTCCTCGGTTCAAAATCGTTGTCCAATGGTGTGGTCCTCTGTTGGAAGTCCTCGTCCGATGGTGTGGTCCTGTGGCGATAGCCCTCGTCCGATATTGTGGTCCTGTGGCGATATCCCTCGTCCGATGTTGTGGTCCGTTGGTGAAAGTCCTCGTCCGATGGTCTGGTCCTGTGTTGAAATTCCTCGTCTGCTGGTCTGGTCCTGTGTTGAAATTCCTCGTCTGCTGGTCTGGTCCGAGTCCTCGTCCGATGGTCCGGTCCTGTGGATAAAGTCCTCGTCCGATTGTCTTCACGCAGTATCTGTTGTAATATAAAATAGAAAATGTTGTTTGAGTGAAATGTCTTTTAAATAATTTAAAAATGTATTAATTTGACTGTATTGTATGAGTTATGGTTATTTTTTTCTATCTTTGTTTTTTTTTACTTTCTGTACAATCCGACAACTTTTGTTATTCTTATTGAAGGTTCTTAGTAAGGCTTGTGGGTTGTGATATATTAAATAAGATGTGTTTATGTTATTTTTTTTAGAATCCTGTTTTGTGCACACCACTTGTGGTATAGTTATTTAACCTTTATTGGGATGGTTATAGTTAGTGAAACATGAAATAATATAATTAATGTAGTTTGCTATGTGTTTGTGTTATTTTTTGACAATCCTGTTTGGTGCGCAGCACTTGTGCAAAACTTATTTCTTCTTGATTGTACAGGTTATAGGTTGTTAAACATTAAAGAAGAATGGTAATATAGTTTGCTATGAGTTTGTGTGATTTTTTGTACAATGCTATTAGGTGCACAACACTTTTGTTATTCTTATTTTTGCTTCTTTGTAAGGCTTATAGGTTGTTAAACATTGAATAATAAATTATGTTTTGTGTGTAGCAGTTTGTGTGTCATTTAATTGCGATTTGGCTAATTGAATCGTGCCCTAAATAAGCACATAGCATATTTTTTTAAATAAGTTTTTAGTCTTTGAAAAACTTTATTTTTGATATCTTTTTAGTAACTAAAAACTTATTTTAAAGAAATTGTTATGTTGTTATTTAGAGCCCTATTCAATTGGGCAAATTGCAATTGAATGAGGGCCTTTGTGTGTACCATATGTTGCATAGTTTGGCCCTCATTGAATTGCATTTTTTACAATGTAATAGTACTCTAAGGCCGTAATTGAATTGCAATGTATAAATTTGAATAGGGTTGTAAATAAGCACATCACATATATTTGTTAAAATAGAATAAGGGCCTAAAAGTTCTTATTTATAGCCATATTTAATTTTCCAAAATAGCAATTGAATGAGGGCCTTTGGTTACTGCATTTGTTATATTGTGAGCTCCTCATTCAATTGTGTTTTGTCCAATGGAATAGAGCTCAATATCAGCACAGAGCATATTTTTTTACGGAATTTTGTATTTAGTGAACTTGTATCCAAAAGCAACGTGTTCACAAATGAAAAATTTCCTTTCAAAAATATGCTCTGTGCTTATATAGAGCCCTATTGAAATGGGCAAATCACATTTGAGTGAGGCCCTTGGCCATTAAAGATATATAGGTCCTCATTGAATTTCAATTTTGCCAATTGAAGAGGGCTCTATATAATCCCATAACATATTTATTGAGCAGATTTTTTAGTTATTGAAAACCTTGATTGTGGTTCGAAATTCAGTAACTAAAAAGTTCTGTATAAAAAATATGTTATGTGCTTATATAGAGCCCTATTCAATTGAGGAAGTCGCAATTGAATAAGGCTCATGGTTATTTCTTGTTTATACTTAATACTTTACCTTGATAGAAGTTTTGAATGACAGACGGTCCCCTCCTGCCAATCTTAATCCGCCGGTCTTCTTGTAGTGTCTGTTTGAAAAAGAAAGTGAAATAGTTATTTGTATATTTATAATTTTTCATCTAGCATTGTTGTAAGCTAATTTTGTTGCATTGGCAATACACATAAATGTGTCACATGTCACTATACATTATACACATATATGTCCGTGTCACATGTCACTATGAAGGGGCAATACACAGAAATGTGCGTGTCACATGTCACTATACATTATACACATATATGTCCGTGTCACATGTCACTATGAAGGGGCAATACACAGAAATGTGCGTGTCACATGTCACTATACATTATACACATATACGTGCGTGTCACATGTCACTATGAAGGGGCAATACACAGAAATGTGCGTGTGAGATGTCACTATACATTATACACATATATGTCCGTGTCACATGTCACTATGAAGGGGCAATACACAGAAATGTGCGTGTCACATGTCACTATACATTATACACATATATGTCCGTGTCACATGTCACTATGCAGGGGCAATACACAGAAATGTGCGTGTCAGATGTCACTATACATTATAGACATATATTTGCGTGTCACATGTCACTATACATTATAGACATATATGTGCGTGTCAGATGTCACTATACATTATAGACATATATGTGCGTGTCACATGTCACTATACATTCTATACATATATGTGCGTGTCACATGTCACTATACATTATAGACATATATGTGCGTGTCGTCACTATACATAAACCTCTGTTTAATATTAAATTATGTTTTTTTGTTGTTTTGTTAAATGAACCGTATTTTTTTTGTGAGCCTATACACATAAATGTGCCATACATGATGACTACATAAATCCTAGTTTATTTTTTTATTTGTTTGACCTGTCCTGATAATAAAATGTAATATATTATAGCTTACCTCTCAGTTGTAATTTGCACAATGCAAAGTAGTAAATTAGTAAAGAATTGTCTTCTCAAGTAAAAGCAGCAGTTATCTCAGAAGTCACTCCGTTGATCACCTGAGGAGAAATGTATTTTTTTGTTTGAAATAGGCAGTATTTATAAACTTGTAGAAAGTTCTGGAAAGTGAGACCGTTAGAACGCAATACGCATGCGCTATTTGCGTTCCAGCTTACAATTTGCGTTCCATCCGCCATTTTCAGCGTATTACTGTTCAAAATGGTGTTTAATCTGATTGTGATACGTTCCGCATAGTATGTGTTTCATTATTGCGAGTAAGTGTAGTGTAGTTACGTCTGAAGCCTCGTTTTCGTTTTGTTCGTCGGCCATTTTTTCTCTCGCTTAGCGATGGTATTAGTGTCTGAAGTGTTTTATTTTGATTTAAATGTAGGTGTAACTTGTTTTTTTGAGGTGCTGGCTGGTTCCTCTTGCTGTAGGTAAGCTTTTTATGTGTTTGTTGTGTGTCTTTGTTAAGTTTTAAATGTTTGTATGTCGGCGTGTTGCGTCCGATGTTTGCGAAGTCGTAATGTGTGGTAACGTGTCTCGTATGGTGTTTGCGTGTATAGCCTCGTTTTCGTTTTATTCGTCGGCCATTTTTTGTGTCGCTTAACAAACTATTTATTGTCTAAACTCTTTTATTTTGAGTGCAATTAAGTTGTAAGTTGCATTTTTGAGGTCCTGGGTGCTTCCTGTTTGTGTAGGTAAGGTTTTTATGTATGTGCTGTGTGTATGTATTGTGTTTGTAATTTTGTAATGTTCGCGAGTTGCGTCCGAGTGTTGCGAGGCCGTAATGTGTGTGAACGTGGGTCGTATGTTGTTTGCGAGTGTCGTAATGTGTGTGAACGTGTTTCGTATGTTGTTTGCGAGTGTCGTAATGTGTTGCGACGTAAACTTTTTTTTGCAAGGGTCGCAGTTGCTGCAACTGAAGACCTCGCTTTGCGAGGTCCTCAGGTGCTGGCATGGAGCGCCTGCGGCGCTCCAAGCCAGCAACTGAGGCCCTCGCTTCGCGAGGGTCCTCAGTTGCTGGCAAGGAGCGCCTTCGGCGCTCCATGCCAGCAACTGAGAACCTGGCACAGTGCCCTCGCTTCGCGAGGGCCGCGGGCTCGCTACGCGAGCCGCGGCCCTCGCTACGCGAGGCCCGCGATTCGCTACGCGAGCCCGCAGCGTTAGCAACAACTCGTACGCTCACAACTATATATGTGATTATTTTAAAAGCATCAAAACTCCATTTGCAGTTTGTATATATTTTCTTTAACCAAAATAAAAACTTTTTGAAAAAAAGAAGACAGTGAGAGCATTCAATCCCTATGCTGCCGTTTAATAGACACTTCTCCCCACCTGTTTTACTATGTTGAGAAAGAACAATTTATTTAATATAGAGCTTATATTGGAACTGCAACAGTTATATATACAACCAACACACCTGGTTCTAATTAGTGCCATTAGTAGGTGCAGCTTATTATTTGTACCTTCAATCCCAGGAAAGGTTACACATAGAACCCTATTCAATTGCAAGCATGCGGTTTACATTATACCGGCCATAAGTCTACAGGCTTTAAATTTGCAACAGTTGCAGAGCGATTCAGTTGACCAAGCCCGCAGCTACCTGGTTGATAGCATAAACCGTAAACCATGCACCCGTAAGTAGCATTTCAGAGCATGATCATGATCAATTAAGCAAGGCCGTAACTACCGATTTAGAAACAGCCAATAGTAAATGAGACCGTCATCATGACATCATTAAAGCATGGAGGTTAAACGCCAATCAATTAGCGTTTAGAGGTCCGATATGCGATCGGATTCGCAATCTGGCAATGTTCAAAATAATAAAAATGAATGAAGGAAATGTTATAGTCCATGTGGGTGGCCTTATATGTAGTAATCCCTTGTTTACCAAGATTGATATAACACAGAAATTAAACGTAAAAAATAAATCAATTGTTTTTGCAGATTTGCGAGCTTGAGACTATTGTGCAATTAATTTTAATGTCTTTCATCACTTTCCCCGTCTTTTAAAGTACAGTATTGATGTTTATTTGCATTTACAGTGCTACGATCAGGTGTTTAACCCCCTTTCGAGTCCTATCAGGTATTGTAGGGTTTTCTTCTAAATTTGCCATTTTCAGGTGTGAAAACATTAGCGGGCTTGAGGAATTGTAGCAATTGAATAGCGATTTGTGATTGTAACATTGACGGGCTTGAAAGATCAAAGGCTTAGCTGGGTCGGAGTTAAGATTTTGACAACCGCAGGGATTTTCAACCTGCAACCCACAGATTGTTTGCTGGTAGCTAAAAGACACCAATTGAATAGCAAATTAGTTTACAGGCTACACTACGGGCTCCAGTAACTTACAATTCCTCAATTGGATTTGTGCCATAGTCTATAAGCGATAACTTTAAAAGCTTAATTTAGCAGCAATTTTGTCAATTATTAATATTATTATTATTAATAAGCTTTATTTGTAAAGCACTGACAAATTCCGTAGAGCTGTACAAGGGAAAAGAAAAGGAAGAGTACAATCTTAACAAACTGTAGAAAATGGAGGGTCCTGTTTTGAGCTTAGAATTTTTGTAGAAAGTGCTTTTTCTCCAAAGCACCCTTTAAGATTGGAGACTCACTACTTACGATCTAATCTCTAGGGAATTAAAGGGGTAGAGACTTGGAAAAATAATAACAAATTAAGATTGCAGATTTGCTACTTACAAGCCAATCTCTAGGGAATAGCATGGGTCAGACAGGAAGTGAAAGTTTACTTAGGTAGGAAGGTGTCTGGCATTGTGAGTTAGATGTCTCTAGTGTGTAATATGTTATCTGTCCCTTGTGGTCAGATAATGTAACCTGCTAGTGGAAATGTCAGATCAGGCCCTGGGTTATGAGATATATCTCCAGAAGCCAGAAAGAGAGAGTGATGAGCTTTAGAAGAGGGACAAGATAGTGAATGGAGGAAGGAGAGTAGCTCGTGGTAGTATGTAAGGTGAGATGGTTTTGTTGAAGACATGATGTGGAAAAGTTGAGGGGAAGAGCCTGAGGTAAAGTCAAGAGGTTAAGAGAAAGGAGAAGGCAGGAGGAAACATTGTGTAAAGGTTTAATTAGGAATAGTCAGCAGGTGCACCTAATTGATCAGCTGAAATAAATATGTGTGACTCAATAACTTAAGAGTAACCATGGGCAGGTGGAAGAGGGGCAGGGAGGGAGTGGATTGGAGTGCAGTTCATACAGAGCAGAGCAGGCGAGGAGTGGAGTCTGATAAGAGAAAGGGAAAACTTAGTAAGCAGGGAGTTATTCAAAGACAAACAAGATGTTATTAAAGTGTGATAGGGAGGGGTTGAAGGTAGTTTGAAACAAAGAGAGGAGGGAGAGGGGTTACAGAGAAATATTATAGAATGAAAATTGTCTAAAAAGTAACAATGTCACAAAAAATAATAACAGATAAGAATAAAACGAATATTAATAAAAGTGCCGAATATTAGCTCCCTCAAGTGTGAATATACCTTTAGAATTTAGATAGGTGTGCAGATCAGATAGTTCAGGGAGAGCAGAGCAGGCCAGGAGTGGAGTCTTTGGAATTTAGATAGTTATGTAGTTCAGATTGTTCAGATATAGCAGAGCAGGCCAGGAGTGGAGTCTTTGGAATTTAGATAGTTATGTAGTTCAGATTGTTCAGATATAGCAGAGCAGGCCAGGAGTGGAGTCTTTAGAATTTAGATAGGTATGTAGTTCAGATTGTTCAGATATAGCAGAGCAGGCCAGGAGTGGAGTATTTAGAATTTAGATAGGTGTCCAGTTCTGATAGTTCAGATATAGCAGAGCAGGCCAGGAGTGGAGTATTTAGAAATTTGATAGGTGTCCAGTTCAGATAGTTCACATAGAGCAGGGCAGGCCAGGAGTGGAGTCTTTGGAATTTAGATAGGTGTGCAGTTCAGATATTTCAAATAGAGCAGAGCAGGCCAGGAGTAAAGTCTTTGGAATTTAGATAGGTGTGCAGTTCAGATAGTTTAAATAGAGCAGAGCAGGCCAGGAGTGAAGTCTTTGGAATTTAGATAGGTGTGCAGTTCAGATAGAGCAGAGCAGGCCAGGAGTGGAGTCTTTGGAATTTAGATAGTTGTGCAGTTCAGATAGAGCAGAGCAGGCCAGGAGTGGAGTCTTTGGAATTTAGATAGGTGTGCAGTTCAGATAGTTTAAATAGAGC
Source organism: Discoglossus pictus (assembly GCA_027410445.1). Lineage (NCBI taxonomy): Eukaryota > Metazoa > Chordata > Amphibia > Anura > Alytidae > Discoglossus > Discoglossus pictus. Next base: position 310,152,148 of record CM050165.1, read on the forward strand.
AGAGCAGGCCAGGAGTGAAGTCTTTGGAATTTAGATAGGTGTGCAGTTCAGATAGAGCAGAGCAGGCCAGGAGTGGAGTCTTTGGAATTTAGATAGTTGTGCAGTTCAGATAGAGCAGAGCAGGCCAGGAGTGGAGTCTTTGGAATTTAGATAGGTGTGCAGTTCAGATAGAGCAGAGCAGGCCAGGAGTGGAGTCTTTGGAAATTAGATAGGTGTGCAGTTCAGATAGAGCAGAGCAGGCCAGGAGTGGAGTCTTTGGAATTTAGATAGGTGTGCAGTTCAGATAGAGCAGAGCAGGCCAGGAGTGGAGTCTTTGGAACTTAGATAGGTGTACAGTTCAGATAGAGCAGAGCAGGCCAGCAGAGGAGTCTTTGGAACTTAGATAGGTGTGCAGTTCAGATAGAGCAGAGCAGGCCAGCAGAGGAGTCTTTGGAATTTAGATAGGTGTGCAGTTCAGATAGAGCAGAGCAGACCAGCAGTGGAGTCTTTGGAATTTAGATAGGTGTGCAGTTCAGATAGAGCAGAGCAGGCCAGCAGAGGAGTCTTTAGACTGCAGTTTTCCCCTCTGGGTTTTCCTTCCCTTTTATGATGACCAAGAGCACACATGGTGAATTCAGTTTACATTTTAGTTATGTTATTTTGCTTTGAATAGCAGGGAAGTTTTAACAGTGTCTGGCAAGTGAGCCGGTTTAGGAGTAAGATGTTTTGGATTTGTTTTGCTTGTGCACCCCCTGCTGCATTAAGAATATATATCGATGAAGATATGTTATAATGTTATATTTGTAGACTTGTTGAACACAGTAGCCATGTACAATTCAATAATGTATCCTTTACTTTTGACAATTATGACACCAATTTTACAAAATGCTACTTTCCGTGAACCACCCTCTCTACCTTTTGCCCCCCATTCATTCCTAACCTGTACAGCAGTTTTGATCCCTTTCCAGGGAACAATTGATGTCAATAAGTTTACAAAAAAACAAGTTTGAAAAGCTTATAAATCAATATCAGCATAGCTCATACAATTTGCACCCAGTAATACAAAATATATAGAAACACATCTGTCAAGAACGCGTCTTCAATAGGGCTAACCTAAAACCTAGTTCTGATCCACCTAGCGATACATGATGGTTCTTATTATTATACCTGCTAGTAGAAATATAACCAGACCATTATTATACCCACAGGACAATCACAGGAACATCAGTCAGATTAGCATGGTTACCGGCTGTAACTCTTCTTTTTGGCAGATGTAGAATTATTAACCTTTATGATCAGAGTTAACCCATGCCTCAATAATAACTATGTATGACATCTGAGCACACTTTTATTTGTCATCATCCACATTTTATACATTTTGGTCACTGCTCATCAGCAAGTACTACTCATGAGTGACAGTTTCCTTTAAGCAATCCGCACTTTCCCTGAACCCAGCCATGCAACCTGCTTGTCAATCATGTGAGGTCACCCTTTCCAAGGAAAGCTATTAAATAATCCCTTTGTTTCTGCCTGTCAGTAAGTTTATCTTCTATGAACTCAGTGGGGGTCAATTAGCCAGCACACGGACAGAGACAGCAAATGGTCCTCTGTAGTTGGGAGGATTTGAGGTTAACCCTTTGAGGCCCTTGCTCAGAGCAAAAGGGGAATGCCTCTTACCCATAAAGCTTACCAGTATAGGTTACGGTTAATATTGCTAATCCTAATCATAATAGGAGCACCACATATCATGTTTTATTGCATCCCCCGGCAAAATCCTGCATTTCCAAACTAAGTATGACATTTATAAGTTTACCTGGACATCATAACATAATCATTGATATAACTAGCGCAAGAGAGAGGGCTCTTTGGGCAAGTTACTACAACCCTGGGGAAAATTATTGCATAACATGGCGGAATAACATGGCACACATGCTAACACTCTCCCTGTCACCACGGCTGCAGCAGTTCTGATCCAGGTGGCCAAAAAAGAACCACCCTTTGTCAGCTGATGGCTTGACCTTCAGATTATTCAACCCCCCTTACCCGGCAAAGCTATAGTTACATAGTTATATAGAGCCTCATTCAATTGTGAGTTGGCCAATTGAATAGGGCTCTATATAAGCACATAACATATTTTTTATACAGACATTTTTAGTTAATGAACTTTGATACAAAATCAAGGTCTTCACTAACTAAAAACTTTGGTCAAAAAATATGTTATGTGCTTATATAGAGCCCTCTTCAATTGGCAAAATTGCAATTGAATGAGGACCATAGTAATTAAGGTTGAAAAAAGACTTTCAGTCCATCAAGTTCAACCTTTTAAGATCTCCTCTGATCTGCAATATGTGAATTAGTTATTAATTAATTTGTTGTTAATTAATTAATCATAGTATAGTATTTAAGGTTGAATAAAGACTGTTAGTCTATCAAGTTCAACCTTTTTAGATCTCTCTTGATCTTTTTAGTATGTGGACAATTATTATATGTTATTAATTGTTAATTGATCCAGAGGAAGGCAAACAGAAAAAAAAAACATTGAAACTTTGCCAATTGTCTCATAAGGAAAAAAAAAAAAGCAAAATTACTTCCTGACCCCAGAAACTGACGATCAAATTTCTCCCTGGATCAATATTCCTTCGCTAGTTATCTAGGATAACCTTGAATGCCCTCTTTATTCAAAAATATATCTAACCCCTTTTTGAAGTTATCTATCAAATTCGCTGTCACCACCTCCTTTGGTAGAGATTTCCACAGATTAACCACTCTAACTCTGAAGAACCCTTTTCTTTGTTTAAGGTGAAATCTTTTTTCCTCTAACCTCATGGGATGTCCTCTTGTCCGTTGAAAATCTCTTGCTATAAAAAGTTCACTTGACAAATCTTTATACTGACCCTGCATGTATTTATATAAGGTAATCATATCCCCTCGTAGATGCCTTTTTTCTAGCGAAAATAAGTTTAATTCGGTTAGTCTTTCTTCATAACTTAGCCCCTCCATTCCCCTTATTAGGTTTTCATGATCCACACTCATATTTCTGCATGAACTTTAAAGGGAGGTTCTATAATATGCCACACATCTAGTGTTACAATACATGGTTGCTAAGGCTGACTGTCCCATTACCTGAGAAGAGAAAATTAACACCTTAGTTACACTATGCGGTCTCCTCTTGTCACAACAGGGGGACAAACTGATGAAAATTTTGCTGTCCTGGAAAAAGGCTGTCTGTGTAGAGGCGTGCGGGGGGAGGAGGTTCTTTGATGTTTCCAACAAGAGCAATCAAACATGGAGTGACTGAACAACATTGGGGACTGGCTCCGTAAGGGCCCATGAACTGGATGGCTGATAGTAAAACATGTCCAACAATACAAAATATGGCTGTCCCACACCAACATTTGTAGTAACATAAAAAAAAAGGATCAGTTGTGCCACTTTAACCTGTGCCCACCCAATGGCCATTAGTTTACACAGTCCCACAGATCCATGGGGGTTTCCTTGGGCGTCACTACATCATACTAGCGACATTATAGCATATAGCTCAATATTACCCCAGGTTTATCTAGAATATATACACATACTAGTGATGTCGCGAACATCAAATTTTCGGTTCGCAAACATCTGGTTTTAAGCCATAAAGGGCATAAATCACCTAAAATTCCTAAATTGTTTGGAATAACATGCTTTAAAACATCAGGTATGATGTTGTATCGATCAGGTACTGTAAGGGTTACACACGGCTTCACAGTAACAGACCAATCTCCCCGTTTAATGCACCGCAAACAGTCCCTTTGCACAACCCCAAACTCCCCATTTGCACAAGGTTGGATACCAAGCTAGCCATGTCCCGTTCCTTGTCCTCACTGATGTCATTGAAGGTCTCTTCCTCCACCCAGTCACCAAGGGTCCCCGAAAGGTGACAACAAGCCCCCTGAGACGCCTGCTGTGTTTGGTCTTCCACCTTCTCAAAGCCACCTTCTTCCTCTGACTCCTCTTCTTCAGACTCCTCTCTCTGCGTTGCCTCTGTCTGCGTTATTATAAGGTGTGTACTATTAAGTAGTACTATTCCTATCGGTTTAATCCCTGTTACGTCCACTATTAGGGGACGTGTATATGGCATTGATTTTTGGAACAGGGAGATGGAAAATGATGCTTGGTCGGACCTCCTACTTCAAATTTGGGGCACTGCGCGTGCAATCTAAGGTGCCACCAGATATGAATGTCACTGTGCACTGGCAAAAGTTGGCAGAGTAGGCGCTGTAGGCCTCACACAAACGCCTGTAGGCAGGCAACTGATATTCAATCGATTACAGTCAAAAAAGTGTTGTTTTATGTCACTGTACACTACGGTTGCACCAGATATGACGTATCACTGTGCACTGGCAAAAGTTGGCAGAGTAGATGCAATAGGCTTCACACACACGCCTGTAGGCAGGCAATTGCTATTCAATCTATTACAGTCAAAAAAGTGTTGTTTTATGTCACTGAGCACAATATAAGCTGTGAGCCTGACACAGGCAGGCAACTGAAATTAGATTACAGGAAAAAAATGGTTGTCTTCAATGTATGTTACACCACCAGGTATGAGTAGGGAAAATAAACACAATATAAGCTGTTAGGTGTTAGCCTGTCACACACACACGCTGGCAGGCAGGCATAGATTACACACAAAAAATTATAAAATAAAATAAATGATGTTCAAAGTTTCCTCAATGATAAAGTATAGGGGGCGAACCGAAAAGCGCATGTGTTCGCCGTTCATGGCGGACGCGAACATGTAAAAATCGCCGCGAATAGTTCCCTGGCGAACTGTTCGGGACATCACTAACACATACTTTAAAAACACAAATGCCCCTACTATACAATGTACACTTATTATATTATGTACACAATTATATTCTATTCAGGTTACTTTCCAATATCCCACTCTTCAAAATCTCTTGACAAACAGTGCTTTAAATAATATTGAATACCAAAAAACATATAAATAAATACATTTATAATTTAGTATGTAACACATTTTTATTCCCATTTATCTCCACGGCTTCTTTTACTTTATTCTTATCTTATAATTCCTATTGTTTCATTCCCATTTATTTCTCCTTCTCACCATGTTTTTAATCATTTCCCAGCACGTTGATTATTTGTTTATCTTATTTATCTCTCCTCCTTCACATACTTTCCATTCCCATTCATACATTCTCACCCCAAGCTTTTTTATACACACAATAGATTTATACAATAGAGAAAAATATGTACATCCCATTAAAACAAAAATACCCTCAAGATGCCTCTCCCTTGCATGTCACATAAAGGGATGACAGATCAGATATTCTCCAACTTATTACTTTAAAAAGACTGCCACTCTAAAACCAACTCACAAGTTATTGTTAAAGAACATGAAAATTGCCTAGTTATTATATTACACATTTTTGTGTTAAGTAAATATTTAAAGAGAAATCCCATTTTTTATGCAAATGAGCAGTTTCATAATACTAATTAGCTGTGTTGATGTGCTAATTAGGAGTAGTTAGATCTCATCCACAATCCTTATCAAGTACTCAGAGCCGCAAATGAACATTCTGAGTAGCACATTAGCATAAAGGAGCTGCACAATCAATGCTGAATATCTCTGTAATAATTTACTGTACAATGTATAGGCAGTTTTAATGCCCTTTAAGATTAAACCAATTTTGACTTACAGTTGGATCTTGCGGCGCATCTTTTCTTTGTAGTACTTCCCAAGCCACACCATTCTCCAAAAAATGTAAGTAACTTTTTCCAGTTGTGCTTGCTTTTTAAATAAACAAACGGTGACCCATAGGCTGTGACATGTGCCAATGCCTGGATTGCCTTCCCTGGTTAGTGAATCAGCATACAATCAATGACGGTAATGACCCAATGATTTAAAAGACCTATTTTAATTACATCATCAATCAATCAATCATCAAGTCAAATCAAATATCAAATTAACATAAATAAAACATTAATTTCTAATATTAACACTTATTGACCACATTTATTTTCTAAGACAGCACATTCATTTCTGATATTAATATTAATTTACTCATTTATTTATTGCTAATACAGAATGATAGATACAGACACAAGATAGATTTGGGTTTCCTTGTAGTAAGATCCTAGATCCTATATTAAAAATATATTACAGTTAAAAATATGCAAACAATAGTTAAGGTTCTAATTTTACATATTTTAAGAAATTATTCTGCAATGAGATTAGCTTTCTGTTGATCGACTTCCTGAAGTGGGAGGCTGATCTCATTGCTCCAAAGCTGATGCCACTGAAGCCTCCATCTGCACAACGTCAATATGGCAGCTACTACTGTCAGTGTCCGTGCCAGTTACAAATTGTATTAGCCTTTTTGACTACAGTGAATTGTTTCAGAGATATTCTCCATTGTTTGTGTTGCTTATTGTGTAAACAAGTGGCTCTCAAATACTAGTTGGTTGCTTTGATGTGCTTATTAATAATGCAGTCTTTGTTTATGTGGTAGCAAAAGTAGTGTACCCAGGGTTATCATGCAGACAATCCCATACCCATACACCTATTAAACATTCTGTGCTGCAAATCAGCACATGACACCACACATTTGAATAAACAGACAAACAATGCTGAATATCTCATAAATTATTTATTGTGACGAAAAATAGCTACTATGAAGTATTGCTAGTTTCCAATAATATTTAAAGGGCCAGTGTTAGAGATTCTCTGGTTAAACCTTTTTTTAGTTCACCATTAAAAATACATGTGCAAACAACAGCAATGCAAATCTTTAGCCATAAAATATAATTTAGAAACAAACTTTACATTATTAATGGTCACTATTGTACCCCTCACTGTCCTAAGCACTTTTGGAAGGATGTGGAATATTTTAACTGCAATAACATTAAACAAGCCTTACCAAGACAACCTAATCAATGTTATAGCAGTTGAAATCCTTTCAGTAGTGCTAAGGACAATCACAGAGGTGGGGATGGGTACAGCAGTGGTCATTAATGAGGTAAACTGTGTTTTTAAATTATATTTTCTGACTAAAGATTTGCTTTAATGCTGCTTGCACATATATTTTTAACATTAATAGTGAACTAAAAAAATAGTTTAATCATAAAAAGAGCTTACACTGGCCCTTTAAGGTTAACCAACTTGTAGTTGTGACGGCATCTTCTTTCTTGTTTATGATTTTATTTACTAATTGTTTGATGCATAGAATTGTGCATGTTCAGTATGTAAACCCATAGAACTTCAGTAGTGCACGAGCTACTGGATTTCTGGCCTCGCCATTAAGTGTATCAGCAGGTATGATTAGCAGCAATTATTCATTTAACGTGATACAGCAAGGTCCCAGTTATTGCAGAAATTCAAAGTATCAATATAAATAAATGTTATTGGTTAGTGGAAGTGTTCAAAAATTTAGCTTAAAGTACCACTTTATGAAAGTTTTTTTTTAAAGGCATTTCAAAATAGTACTATTTTGAAATCATGGTGAATTGGTGAACAGTATATTTCTAAGGTTGATGCCAGAAATACACACCCAACCAAATACTATAAGATTGGCAAGTATTTTCTGTACATTTTTTTTTAAATTAATGGTTGAAAAGAGGATTCATTTGTAAATAGGAAAATAAATTCCTTTCTCTTTAGACAAACCAATTATTGCTTTTATAAAAAAAAAACTTTTTCGAGTCTGCCTTATACACTAAGATGATTATCACTAAACATTATTTTTTAAGAAAAGTAAAATAAATGTTATATTTTCTTGTCTGTTTCAGTTTTGTTACTTCAAAAATAAATCACAGTGTCTTAGCACCAGCATTTAGAAAAAATAGTAAATGCTAGTTGATTCTTATGCTTTTCCCAGTAGTAACACGCGGATGTGAGAGCTGGAACATAAAGAAGTGTGAGCGCCATAGAATTGACGCCTTTGAATTGTAGTGTTGCCAAAAACTGCTTAGAGTCCCTTGAACTGCAAAAAGATCAAATAAATCAATATTACAGGAAATCCAGACAAACTGTTTACTAGAATATATGATCATGAGCCTGAAGCTCAAATATTTTGGCCATATCATGAGAAGACAGGATTCCCTATAGAAGACTCTAATGCTGGGAAAGATTGAAGGAACACGAAGAAGGGGACGACTAGTCAGAGATGGATAGATGAGATCATTGAAGAGATCAACATGAACTTAATCAAGCTCAGTGAGGCGGTAACTGACAGATGTACCTGGTGTGCTGCGGTCCGTAGGGTCACAGAAAGGTGTACATGACTGAATGACTAAACAACAACAAGTTGATTCTTAACAATACAAACAACAGTTTCTGTGCAACAGTAATTTTTGTAAATATGTAGGCAGTATTCCAAATAATGAGAGCTGGGCATGTAATTAAAGCAAGGCTTAAAATTACCTATTTTTAAAATGTTTTATTTGTTGCCGTGTCAGTCTAGTAGGCTACTATGTAAATTGTGTGTGTGTGTATGTCTGTGCATGGAGTTGGACCCATTTCTATTATCACTCATGAAGCCTGGAGGAACAGCATGCACTAACTACCTCTTCCTCCCACCCCACCCCCCCTCCCCACCATAATCTACATAGAAGCCTCCTAGAGTGATACAGCAGCAAAGGAGGACTCCCCTGCTTGATCAGAGCTGCAAATGGAGCCACATGGAATAATAATAGAACATTTTAAAAGTAAGTTCAAGTTTTTTTTTTATATATATATAATATGCTCAATTCTCATTGTTTGGCATACTGACTACAAGGGCAAATAAAGAAAAATGTTTTCATACAGAGGTCATTTAAAGGTTAGATATTTTAAGCATATATTAAAGGAACAGATCCTTCATCTCTCCTAATGATTATGATTCACGTAACTCTTAAGGGTAATGATAGTTAATCATTAGGGGAGAGGGAGATTTTTTTTTTTCAACTTTCAAGCTCAATTATCTAACACTTCCACTCAAACAACCAATTGTAATAATAATTATTTACATTTTATTTGCATGTTTCATTTCTGAACTAACTTTGCTGTATTACTTTTATTCCAGAACAACAACTCCTTCTGAAAAGGGTTAGCATTTTAGAATTTTATTCAACATATTGATAATAAACTAGGAAGAGTTAGGTATATTTTATAAATGCTTTTTGAATTGTTGTTTTCACAGTTTTGTAAGTAGAATTTAGTAAATGTTTCCCTATGGTTTAAGAAAAAGCTCCTTGCTTAATATTTGACACCAGTGTTTGACCGGATCCAGGCCAGGCTCTTGTAAACATTTGAGTAAACTCCATATCTGTCATAATCGCCACAGCCCACACCCCAGGACACCGTCCCAGCTAGATACCAGTGCTTCTGCTTGCTTAAAGTGACCATTGGACCACCAGAATCGCCAGAACAGGCATCTTTACCACCTAGAAAGAAACAGAAAGTCAGACACAGGGAAATACACATCAGAGCCGCCATCTAATACAAGGAGGGGCATATAAGGAGTACTCAGTGATTATGTAATGTTTAAATATTCTTATTTGTAAATTCATGTTTGGGCATTCATGATCTGTTATGTCCTAACAGTTGCTGCACATAGAAAGGGGAAGGAACAATGGACATAGTGCAGAACTCACTGGGGGAAATTAACTAAAGGGTCGTGTGATATAGCCCATGACAACCTACAATCCAGCACCTCAGGTCATTAGGCAATTTTCAAATGGCTTTTCCACAGTAAGAGCAAGTTATTGTTCATTGTGAGTTTTAGTGAACAGGGTGTTTAATGGGCATGTTAAGGTGAGTTAAGGGCATGTTACATGCATCATAACTGCGAAAATCCAAGTTTTATCAATTTATTAAACACAAAACTTGCTATTAACCAGACACAAAGAGTTTTAACCCCATGATAGCATTATATTTTACATTTAAATAACATTATATTACCAATATTTAGCCATTAATATACAACATAAATGGCTAATAGAACAGGTAAATCAGTTAACTGGTCAGTGTAGTTCTGAGTGCAGGGGAAAACTGCTATCAATCAGTCTTCACTGCTCAGCAATTTGTTATTACACATGCAACAGCCACTAGGCAGGATACACTTTGTTATGTAAAAAGACTTAAAACTTTAGCTTTAGCTGTTATTAGTGTAATTAAAAAAATAATAATTTAACATACAATCTTGTGCTCTTTCATACCATGAAGAGCATTTACAGTGAGGCAAATCACCCTTTAACATGCGCCCTGATAGTAAATTCCGCACACTGATTTGTACTTTACCTGTGTATTTCTTAAGATATGAATCATAACACATTATGACGTTTAATACAGATAAATCAGGATGAGGTGTAACATGAAAACGAGACCAATCAGAGCCCCATTCAATTGAAGTTTCGGAAGATCCGGAAGCACGTAAGTGGGGTCGCAAGCTATTTTGCTATTCAATTGGCATCTTTTTGTGGGCAGCTTCCGAGTTACGGGGTTTAAAAAATGGCAATGGTTAACCTCGCAACTTACAGCCTCCAGAAGACTTTGATCTCTCACTTTCGCACGGCTAAAATTGCAAATCGCTATTCAATTGCTCAATTTCCCCAAGCCCGCAAATGTTTTCACACCCGTAAATGGCAAATGAAGGAGAAAATCCTATGAGTGCTACAAAAGGGGGTTAAACAGTGTACTGGAAATGTAAATTAAAAAAACAATACTGCACTGTAATTAACGGGGAAAGCGATGACAGACATTAGAATTAATTGTACAATAGTCTCGCACATCGGGGTTAAATCGATCTCAGGTATTAAAGAGTTAATAAATATCAGGCCACCCATATGGACTAGAACAATATTGGCATTCATTTTCATAATTCTTTATTTTGCGGGTTTGCGAGTCTGATTGCAAATCAGACCCCCGAACCTAATTGATTGACATGTAAACTCCATATTTTACTGTCGTAATAATGACTCAATGTCTCATTTTCTATTGGCTGATTCAAAATGGGCGGTTATGGGCTTGCTGAATTGATCATGTTCCCGCCCTGAAGTGCTCTGAATCAGTGCACGGTTTACGATTTTGGCTTGGGGCCCGTAACTTGCGGCCTTGAGCAATTGAATAGTATCGAAATCGGAGACCAATGGGAGCTCACAACACACTTGCAGACATTCGGCTGTCTGCGGTCGAGTTGCAGGCTTCGAATTGAATGTGGCCCTTAGTGTTTGCAATTGCTAAACATAGAACAAATTAAATGTACAAGGATGGAAGGGTTGTTAAGTTCAACATGTTTGCTCACAAGTATCAATAAATCAGTTTTTGCAGCATAGATTGATCAATGCACCACCCATGGGTAAATTGCTAAAAACGTACAGAATATGTGAGAAAGTGAAGGAATGCAATGGTAGTTAGAGGACTGGATGACATCCAACCACAGCCAGCAGGTGCCAGTATTGTAACAGTGAATCAGTGAAACAGAATGTTCAATTCCAGCTCTGATATCTGATTATATCTTCCAGTGTACTGGGACATTCATTGATAAACATGCAGTATGTTCGTTAGGTTGATAGACAGGGCTGGATTAAAACCTTTAGAGACCCTAAGCACTAAAAATATATTGCTGCCTCCATATATAGCTAAGTTACAATATATATTATTAATCTCTATTATTACTATCTTACTATTGTTTGCCCGCCAAAAATTCCGACAATAAAAAATTTGAAGCCTCTCTAACTTGCGGGCCTCGCGATGAGAGCCTTCACCATTGTAAGTAATTTTTTTAATTAATTGGCATCTTTTGGCGGTCTTCCGACGGCTTCTTAGTTACGGCTTGAAAAAAATGGCGGCCGTTAAATCCGTAATTTTTTTGAGGCCTGTAACTTGTGAGGATTTTGGATCCTCTCCGCCCCTCAAGCCAGTCCCGTACAGGTCTCGCGATGAGCGCCTTCAGTGCTCATTGCAGCCCCCCGCCAAACCTGGAACTTTCAGACCTTATGAGTCGGTAGTTTACCACAACAATCATTTAATGTATAGTGGGCAAAAGAGCGATAGAAGCCCTCTACGGTACAGTAGTACAGTATATAAATAGTACATCTGTGTTCACATTTGAATGTTTTAAAACAAGTTAAAAAACTTACTTTCTGCTCAGAATTCCGAGAAATACAGTTATTACACTGCATTCTGGGAAGCTCAGCTGTTACATGCAAATGTGCCCACAAATGCCTCGCTCTTCAATCCCTAGCCATTATAAACATGGCTTCCTTTAAACTTATGCCTGCTGCATTACACAGCTTTTATGCAAAGCCAAGGTTGGATTATACACATGCCAGGAATCCTACCAATGGACAGCCGTTTCAATAAGCGTGGGGCAGGATTCCAGCTTGTGTTGTGGACCTTATGAGTATATATATTTGTGTGTGTGTTTGTTTTACATTTATTGGGGGAGACCCTTTTTTTGGAATTCAAATTCATCTGCACCATTTGCAATGTTGCTCCATATGGTCAATGGAATATTTATGTGATGCTCCTCTTGATGCCCTAGGCACATTCTAATTTTGCTTAATGGTTAATCTGGCCTTGTTGAGATACAAAAAAAACATCAAGGGAAAGACAGAGAAGCAACAGGGAGGTTGTCATAACTGATTTTGGGGCTCCCCTAAACCCCATCTGAGACTCTTACACATCTGATTGCTAATATTCAAGACTATTAAAATGGCCATGAAACTTGTTGTGGGGATTGTGACATGATGGTTTTTGTGTGTAGTGTAGTGTGGGCCACAATAATTAATGTTGGGGTTACTATATTATGTTATATGCACTGTAATAATGTTATCTTACCTAGATTTTCTGCAATGATTGTTAGTGGGACAACAAAGGGTTAAGGTTCTACAAGAATGTATATGGTTATACAACCCCCTGAGAGCGGCATATACTCTTGCTGGTCTCAGATAGTCCTAAAAGTTGATAAGCTCACCAGATAGATAACCCCCACCATTCCTGACAGCAGAGAAAAAAACAGGGGGCTGGCTATACAACTGAGGGGAATGGTTTATTTTGGGATTGTTAAAATATCTGTTTTAAGCAAGAATAAAGGCCAGTGTGTTTTGCAGTAAGTGTTTTGCATGGGTTCTTCTTATATCCTAACAAAAGGGATCTGATTGTGCCTGCCACTTCAGGAATGATGTCCTGATCTGAATTGAATTGCTGGGTGCTGAAATTGAACGCAAAAGGCAAAAACTGAGGATGTGGCCCCTCAAATCTGGTGTTAAGTCATAACAGCTAGCAGATGTTTTAACAATTCTAAAAAGATTCATCACCCAAGTTCTATAGCCAACCGCCCCCCTTGGCAAATCTCTGCTATCAGGAATAGTGAAGGTTATCTATCCGGTGAGCTTATCAACTTTTACAACTATCTGAGGCCAGAGTGTATGCCTAGCTGCTCTCAGGGGTCGTATATCCATATAAATTCATAAATGACAGCGCCACCTACCGCTCCCAATACGGTACTACACAGAACTTATGTGCTTTTGCTGTTTGAAAATGGATTGCTGTAGGGGAGAGGTTAGGGTTAGGCATAGGGTTAGGGATTGGCATAGTGTTAGGCAATGTGTTATGGGTTAGGTATAGGGTTAGGGGTTAGGATTGGCATAGGGGTTAAGAATAGGGTTAGGCTTCAGTGTAGGGTTTAACACTGTGTCTTCTGTAGTGCATTCCTGACACTAGGTGTTGCTGTGGGGCAGCCTTCTGGCGCGCTCACAGTCCTTAGAGTGACGTGGAGTAAAAGTAAAAGGAAACATCCAATATATCCATAGAATAAATACATTTCTTAGGGTTTTGTGCAGTGTTTCAGTGAAGCTGTGATAGCCGTTTTTCTCACAAAAAAACAGCCATTGCATCCGACATAGAAGCACTCTTGTAAAGCTTAGCGAATCTAGGAGATAGAGTAGTACACATAGTATTGCCTCATCTGTGTCTGTAATCTCCTACCTTCTTTTTCCCCTGCACAAATCATGTCATCAGACACTATCCTATTCAGTGTCTTGTAGCCAGCCTTGCAAACAGCAGGATCCACCACAGGGATCTCAATCTGAAACAACAGGAAATGCACTGAGCAGACATAGCATTGTAAATCCAACCTTCAAAATCTCTCAGCTGTAGGAGTAGAGGGATTTTTCCCCCTGATAAATCTTGTATAGTTTTACTGCAATGAGACATGGACCAACATATAACCCCATAACTTTCAAATATTTTTTTTACAACTCATAACATAGTATTGCCTAAATACCCGATTACTTTGATACAGTATTTATGTATAACACAATTACAATAACTATACTCTCCATTCTAACTCTTACTGCCTCTTTTGAAATGATTTATCACAACATGTAAATGCTTCCTGTGATGGTAATTATAAAACCACAGTCTCCTGGATCTCACCTTCCTAACCATGCTTTAATGTTTCTTTCTTTGGTTTCTGCCTTCTGAATGGTGTGTGCACAAGAACATAAATGCCTGGATGTAATGTGATTTCTATGGAAATATTCCTGTCACAGTCTGACAGGGTATACATATGTAAGTACACTCACTTACATTACATATATATATATATATATATATATATATATATATATATATATATATATATATATATATACAGTATCTCACAGAAGTGAGTACACCCCTCACAATTTTGTACATATTTTATTATATCTTTTCATGTGACAATACTGAAGAAATGACACTCTGCTACAATGTAAAGTAGTAAGTGTACAGCCTGTATAACAGTGTAAATTTGCTGGCCCCTTAAAATAACTCAACACACAGCCATTAATGCCTTAACTGTTGGCAACAAAAGTGAGTACACCCCTAGGTGGAAGTGTCTAAATTGGGCGCAAAGTGTCAATATTTTGTGTGGCCACCATTATTTTCCAGCAATGCCTTAACCCTCATGGGCATGGAGTTCACCAGAGCTTCACAGGTTGCCACTGGAGTCCTCTTTCACTCCTCCATAATGACATCATGGAACTGGTGGATGTTAGAGACCTTGCACTCCCCCACCTTCCTTTTGAGGATGCCCCACAGATGCTCAATAGGGTTTAGATCTGGAGACATGCTTGGCCGGTCAAACACCTTCAGCTTCTTTAGCAAGGCAGTAGTCGTCTTGGAGGTGTGTTTGGGGTCGTAATCATATTGGAATTCTGCCCTGCGGCCCAGTCTCTGAAGGGAGGGGATCATGCTCTGCTTCAGTATGTCACAGTACATGTTGGCATTCATGGTTCCCTCAATTAATTGTAACTCCCCAGTGCCAGGAGAACTCATGCAGACCCAGACCAAACATATACACACATATGCCTAAATGTGTATATGTTTTCTATAATATGTTGTGTTGATTCCCTCTATATGCATTTACCTGATGATGTCAGATGCTGCCGCCACTCTCTTTGCATTGCTGTTTACTTTCAAACTCAGGGTTTCATCTGATATCAGTGTTTTTGTGCTCTTTGCGCCTTATCTGTTTATCTGTCATTTAGGAATTATTTAAACTACTTACCTCAGTATAGATGTATACTTTTGGTGGTGGGAGTGTCATTGTCTGGGCCTGCATGAGTACTGCCGGCACTGGGGAGCTACAGTTCATTGAGGGAACCATTAATGCCAACATGTACTGTGACATGCTGAAGCAGAGCATGATCCCCTCCCTTGGGAGACTGGGCCGCAGGGCAGTATTCCAACATGATAACGACCCCAAACACACCTCCAAGACGACCACTGCATTGCTAAAGAAGGTAAAGGTGATGGACTGGCCAAACACTATTGAGCCTCTGTGGGGCAAGCTTAAATGGAAGGTGTGGGAGTGCAAGGTCTCTAACATACACCAGCTCTGTGATGTCATCATGGAGGAGTGGAAGAGGACTCCAGTGGCAACCTGTGAACTCCATGCCCATTAGGGTTAAGGCAGTGCTGGAAAATAATGGTGGCCACACAAAATATTTACACTTTGGGCCCAATTTGGACATTTTCACATAGGGGTATACTGACTTTTGTGGCCAACATTTTAGACATTAATGGCTGTGTGTTGAGTTATTTTGAGGGGACAGCAAATTTACACTGTTATACAGGCTGTACACTTACTACTTTACATTGTTGCAGAGTTTCACTTCTTCAGTGTTGTCACATGAAAAAATATAATAACATATTTACAAAAATGTGAGGGGTGTACTCACTTTTGTAACATACTATGGGCCCTATTAAATTCCAGCCTCGTAAATAAGAGGCTTCTACTTAAGCCCTACGTACTGCAAAGTTTCTCTAACTTACAATGCTATTAAATTAGCCCTGCTGCGAGCAACGTATGAGCTACGCAGCAGGGCCGTACGTATCTACACTGCGTAAATGTACATGAGGAGTGACAGCCTGCGAGATGATATCGCAGGCTCCCACTCCTCATCAATTGCTGCGGGGGTCCTAAAAGGGACCTCCGCGGCAGTCCCCCACATAAGCCCTGCCGTGGGGGTACTCCGAATACCCCCCCCGGCACCTAAAATTAACCCCCCCTCAATGCGGGGGTCCCCGTCGGGACCCCCGAAGTGTCCTCACATGAACACCTTGCTGCAGGGGTCCATAGGAACCCCCGCAGCCCCCACACATTAACCCCTTGCAGCGGGGGTCCCCGATCTGCATAGATCAGGCCCTCCGCTGCATTTACAACTTTTAAATTCCCCGCCGCGGCTCCTTAAAGGGACCGCGGCACACTATTACCCAATCCCGGCCGCGGCACTTAAAATTAACCCCCCTCTATGCTGGGGGTCCCCATCGGGACCCCCGAAGTGTCCCCACATAAACCCATTGCAGGGGGGGGCCCCGATCTGCATAGATCAGGCCCCCCGCAGCATTTAAAACTTTTAAATTCCCCGCCGCGGCTCCTTAAAGGGACCGCGGCACACTATTACCCAATCCCGGCCGCGGCACTTAAAATTAACCCCCTCTATGCTGGGGGTCCCCATCGGGACCCCCGAAGTGTCCCCATATAAACCCCCTGCAGCGGGGGGCCCCGATCGGCACCGATCGTGACCCTGCTGCAATTCATTTTTAAATTTCCCGCCTCGCGGGTCCTCAAAGGACCGTAAAGGTCCTGAAAGGACTCGCACTAAAAATAATAACCCCAGGCAACTATAATTACCCCATTAACTCATGATGGTCAATCCAGACCACCATAAGGCCTAAATTAACCCATTAACTCATGATGGTCAATACAGACCACCATAAGGCCTAAATTAACCCATTAACTCATGATGGTCAATACAGACCACCATAAGGCTCTATTTAACCCATTAACTCATGGTGGTCAATACAGACCACCATAAGGCCTAAATTAACCCATTAACTCATGATGGTCAATACAGACCACCATAAGGCTCTATTTAACCCATTAACTCATGGTGGTCAATACAGACCACCATAAGGCCTAAATTAACCCATTAACTCATGATGGTCAATACAGACCAGCATAAGGCTCTATTTAACCCATTAACTCATGGTGGTCAATACAGACCACCATAAGGCTCTATTTAACCCATTAACTCATGGTGGTCAATACAGACCACCATAAGGCTCTATTTAACCCATTAACTCATGGTGGTCAATACAGACCACCATAAGGCTCTATTTAACCCATTAACTCATGATGGTCAATACAGACCACCATAAGGCTCTATTTAACCCCATCAGTCCCATAAGGGTATATTATTACCATTATGGGCCTGTTACAACCCAACATTAACCACATAAGTGCCATGATGGTCCTCAAGGACCATCATGACACTAACTACAAACACTACACTATAACCCCCAATAAACCATTTAATCTAAACTAACCCCCCTCTACACTAATCTATTAACACTTACACTACCTACCTACACTACCTACCCCCTAATAAACCTCCCCAACACTCTAATTACAAAAAACAAAAAACCTACAGCACACAAAAGAAAAAACCTACAGTACAAAAAACAAAAAAACCTACAGTACAGAAAAAAAAAAAAAATTACAACCCCACCCCCCACTACAGAAAACAAAAAAATACATTACAACCCCACCCCCCACTACAGAAAATAAAAAAATTACACACCTGAAAAGGAAAGACAGATAAACACAATACAATACATACATATAATACATTAAATACATTACATACAATACATGACATTACATATAATATATTACATATAATATATTACATATAATACATTACATACATTACATACAATACATGACATTACATATAATATATTAAATATAATATATTACATATAATATATTACATATAATATATTACATATAGTCCTAATCAAATACCCCCTATCTATCTAACATACAATCTATTTAATTTAAAATAAATCCTAACTATATCAAATACATCCCCCTATCTATCTAATATACAAAAAATCCTAACTACATACACAGACCCTTATTCTAAACTAAAATAAACTAATTACAGTCCTAACTACATACACAGACCCTAATTCTAAGCTAAAATCAATAAATTAAGACCACTTACCTTTAAGATGTTGCTTCAGATCACTAACCTATGGGTCAAACAAAAAATAAAAATTAGTACAAAACATTAAAATCAAATAAATAAACATTCTATACATTCTAAATATTCAACTCACCTTTACAGCATGTCCAGTCACTGTTTATCTCTTCCGGCGCGGCCCTGTTATACATGAATACAATATATAAACAATAAATAAAATACACAAATAAACATCTAAATATACATTTAACTTACCTCCCCGCGATGTCCCCGGCCTTCTCTCCTTCAGCCCCGGCTGGGCCGCGGAACCATCCGCGCTCTAAAAAAAAAAAAAAAAAAAAACTAACGGAGGTCTGCACTGGCAGACCTCCCCGACGCTACTGAACCTCCCGGAGTCGTTTCCGGGAGGAAATTGGCATTGTCGGCTTGTGATTGGCTGAAAAAGCTGTCAGCCAATCAAAAGTCGTCAATGTAGGAGCCAATCAGGATGCGCAGATGTCTTCTACCAATCACTCCGTGGGGGTGTATCCCATAGTGATTGGCTGAAGGCATCTGAGCGTTGTGATTGGTTCCCATAAAGATAGACAAGTGTTTTAGCCAATCAGGGTGGGATATTGGGGTGTATCCCATCCTGATTGGCTCACACATTGACGACTTTTGATTGGCTGAAATTGATAGACAGCTTTTTCAGCCAATCACAAGCCGACAATGCCAATTTCCTCCCGGAAACGACTCCGGGAGGTTCAGTAGCGTCGGGGAGGTCTGCCAGTGCAGACCTCCGTTAGTTTTTTTTTTTTTTTTTTTTTTAGAGCGCGGATGGTTCCGCGGCCCAGCCGGGGCTGAAGGAGAGAAGGCCGGGGACATCGCGGGGAGGTAAGTTAAATGTATATTTAGATGTTTATTTGTGTATTTTATTTATTGTTTATATATTGTATTCATGTATTCATGTATTGTGTTTTTTTTTTAACAGGGCCGCGCCGGAAGAGATAAACAGTGACTGGACATGCTGTAAAGGTGAGTTGAATATTTAGAATGTATAGAATGTTTATTTATTTGATTTTAATGTTTTGTACTAATTTTTATTTTTTGTTTGACCCATAGGTTAGTGATCTGAAGCAACATCTTAAAGGTAAGTGGTCTTAATTTATTGATTTTAGCTTAGAATTAGGGTCTGTGTATGTAGTTAGGACTGTAATTATTTTATTTTAGTTTAGAATAAGGGTCTGTGTATGTAGTTAGGATTTTTTGTATATTAGATAGATAGGGGGATGTATTTGATATAGTTAGGATTTATTTTAAATTAAATAGATTGTATGTTAGATAGATAGGGGGTATTTGATTAGGACTATATGTAATATATTATATGTAATATATTATATGTAATATATTATATTTAATATATTATATGTAATGTCATGTATTGTATGTAATGTATGTAATGTATTATATGTAATATATTATATGTAATATATTATATGTAATATATTATATGTAATGTCATGTATTGTATGTAATGTATTTAATGTATTATATGTATGTATTGTATTGTGTTTATCTGTCTTTCCTTTTCAGGTGTGTAATTTTTTTATTTTCTGTAGTGGGGGGTGGGGTTGTAATGTATTTTTTTGTTTTCTGTAGTGGGGGGTGGGGTTGTAATTGTTTTTTTGTTTTTTGTACTGTAGGTTTTTTCTTTTCTGTGCTGTAGGTTTTTTGTTTTTTGTAATTAGAGTGTTGGGGAGGTTTATTAGGGGGTAGGTAGTGTAGGTAGGTAGTGTAAGTGTTAATAGATTAGTGTAGAGGGGGGTTAGTTTAGATTAAATGGTTTATTGGGGGTTATAGTGTAGTGTTTGTAGTTAGTGTCATGATGGTCCTTGAGGACCATCATGGCACTTATGTGGTTAATGTTGGGTTGTAACAGGCCCATAATGGTAATAATATACCCTTATGGGACTGATGGGGTTAAATAGAGCCTTATGCTGGTCTGTATTGACCATCATGAGTTAATGGGTTAATTTAGGCCTTATGGTGGTCTGTATTGACCACCATGAGTTAATGGGTTAAATAGAGCCTTATGGTGGTCTGTATTGACCACCATGAGTTAATGGGTTAAATAGAGCCTTATGGTGGTCTGTATTGACCATCATGAGTTAATGGGTTAATTTAGGCCTTATGGTGGTCTGGATTGACCATCATGAGTTAATGGGGTAATTATAGTTGCCTGGGGTTATTATTTTTAGTGCGAGTCCTTTCAGGACCTTTACGGTCCTTTGAGGACCCGCGAGGCGGGAAATTTAAAATTGAATTGCAGCAGGGTCACGATCGGTGCCGATCGGGGCCCCCCGCTGCAGGGGGTTTATATGGGGACACTTCGGGGGTCCCGATGGGGACCCCCAGCATAGAGGGGGGTTAATTTTAAGTGCCGCGGCCGGGATTGGGTAATAGTGTGCCGCGGTCCCTTTAAGGAGCCGCGGCGGGGAATTTAAAAGTTTTAAATGCTGCGGGGGGCCTGATCTATGCAGATCGGGGCCCCCCCCTGCAATGGGTTTATGTGGGGACACTTCGGGGGTCCCGATGGGGACCCCCAGCATAGAGGGGGGTTAATTTTAAGTGCCGCGGCCGGGATTGGGTAATAGTGTGCCGCGGTCCCTTTAAGGAGCCGCGGTGGGGAATTTAAAAGTTTTAAATGCAGCGGGGGGCCTGATCTATGCAGATCGGGGACCCCCGCTGCAAGGGGTTAATGTGGGGGTGCTTCAGGGGTCCTGATAGAGACCCCTGCAGCATGGGGATGTGTATAGGGTGCAGGGGGGAGCCTCACACTGCTGTCTCGGGCTGTTCCGAGGCAGCACGTAGAGGCTTTCGGATCCCTTGCGTGGACTTTTTGTCCACGTAGGGATTCTTACGATATGCGAGACTCGTGCATAGATTTAAGGCTACGTAGCTCTCTCGGAGCCTATTCTCGGCCATTTTCTCGCAGTCATATCGTAAAGCAGGCTGCGAGAGATTCGGTTCTCGCAAACAGCAGGAAAACTGCCTTTTGCGAGCACCGAGAGAACTACGAGGGAGAATTTAATAGGGCCCTATATATATATATATATATATATAAAGGAGTAATAGTAAGGAGGGCTTTTGGGGTATGCCATAAACATATAAATGGGCCTAGGGTAATATAGAACCTACATTTATCACAGGTAATAAATAGTACCCAAAGGCTGAATTTACAGTAATCTTCAAAAGCTTTCACATCACCTAAAACATTTTAAGTCACATTCAATCCCTGTTCAACTTGACTTTTGTAACACTGAGAGAGATCTTCTGCATTACATTTACTTGACTTATCAGAGTTCCTGACACATTCTGGTTCTGATTTAATAAACCTTATGAAATACACCCTCTTTCGCTAAAAGAGTATAAAGCATGGCCTCATTATAACTTTACAATCTGAACAGAAAGATGAACGTTCACTTTTCATAACATATAGATTTCATTTATGTCTCCAGTAAGCATGTCTTAACATCATAACTAATCAGTTTAATTACTTAATTACTTGTTGTTGTTCATTTGGTAACACTTGTAATTAAAAAAATTGTAAAACTTCAATAAAACATAAAAAAAGGATAAGCATTAAATTAAATTATTACATTTATGAGTTTATAAGATAAATGTGTATAGAAATTGACCCCAAGCATTTACATATTTGTAAACTGTAGAAAATAAATGCTGACATTAAATGGATACAGATTTGTGGCCAATGTACACTTTATGCCCTGCAGAAATCATTGTTATACTTCCCTTTATACAAAATAGAAATTAATCAAATGTAAGGCTCCATATTGTAAAATTTGCTCAAACTTTCTCAAGCAATATATCTGAACACAAAAACTTTATATTTTCAGATATTTTTATGTTCTGCTTTTCTGGCTGTTTGCTTGTGAAATACCATTTTTAAAATTCTTGCAATTGTTTTGTTTATTAAACACTTATTACTGTCTACACTAATTTACAGATTGATGTCTATAAATAATAGTTTAAATGGACTGGAAATATTCACCTCCATTAGGACTTCAGGTAACCGTGCCAGGAACTGTTTGCCCCATCCACTGACAACAACCATATCATCTAAAAGGGACACAACAGTGTGTTAAGGAACATGGAAGAGACTATGCAGTGCTACTTTATAGTACTCACCATAACATGTTAGTAACAAACAAATGTTTTATACAAGTTAAAGTATCTCTTTTTCTCTCCCACTGTTGACAATTAGTTAATTCCAGTGGCAGTGAAAATTTGACTGGGGATGGTCCTGGGAGGGTTGGAGAATGTGCAGAGGAAAACTGTAGAATCTGTAAGGAGGGCTGGGGAATGTTGCGAGAAAGCCTGGAGAAGGTGCAGGAGAAATGTAGGGAGGTGCTTAGGAAGTCTGAAGTTCAGATAAAAAATAAAAACATAAAATACATACATAAAACAATACATAAAAATAACTTTGCTAAGATAACTTTATGGAAAAGCACAGAGACATAACGATATGGCGCTGGAAGATAAGCCAGAAGGTGCCTACCACATTACTGAGGAAGAGCAGTGGGAGTGTACGAGTAGCGCCAGATCTAATGAAGTGGCTGGGCCAAAGCAGAGAGGAATGTCTGAACTATGAACCAAGGCAAATTGGATATGGTCAAACATGAGATGACAAGGTTAATCATTGATATCCAGGGAATTAGTGAACTCAAATGGACTGGAATATGCCATTTCACATCAGACTGCCACCAGATCTTCTACAGTGGTCAAGATTCCAGCAGAAGAAATGAGTAGCCCTCATAGTCAATCAAAGGGTGGCCAAAGCAGTGCTCGGTTACAACCCAATATGTGACAGAATGGAAGATAGAATATCTGAAGAACTTTGGACTGATGTTTACAAATTTATCCAGGAAACAGCAACAAAGAATATCTCCAAAAGAAAGAAAACTAAGAAGGCAAACTTGCTGTCTGATGTGGATTTGAAAGTAGCCCAGGAAAGAAGGAAAGTGAAGTGGAGAAAGGAAAAGATGTGTCTAACTGAATCCAGAATTCCAGAGGATAGCGAAAAGACACAAGGAGACATTCTACAATGAGCGATATAAAGAAAAAGATAATAAAATGGGAATGTTAAGAGATCTCTTCAAGAAAATTGGGGATCTCTAATAAACCTTTCATGCCAAAGTGGATGTGATAAAAGACAAAAATGGCAGGGTTTTAATAGAAGCATAATATATAAAGAAGAGATGGCAGGAATACACTAAATATCTATACTGTAAGGATCTTAAGAGTAGTGATGACCTTAACAATTAGTCCAAGGAGCTGGAGCCAGACATCTTGGAGATTGAAGTGAGATGTGCCCTAGAATATCTTGCTGATAACAAGGCTGCAGAAGGTGATGGAATCCCAGCTGAACAATTCAAAATCCTGCAAGAAGAGTCTGTGGAAGTGTTGCTTGCCTTATACCAACTCATTTGCAAAACTCAACAGTGGAAAATAGACTGGGAAAGGTCAATCTACATCCAAATCCCCAAAAAGACAGTGCCAACGAGTGCTTCAATTATTGAACAATTGCACTAATTTCACATTCAAGCAAGATAATGCTTAAGATCCTACAAACTTGGCTCCCGCAATATATGGACTGGGAACTACCAAATGTGCAAGCGGGGGTTCCGCACAAGATATCAAATTGTCCATTGGATAACAGAGAAGGCTGGGGAGTTCCAGAAAAAAACATTTACTTCTGCTTCTTAAACTGTTAACTGTGTGCATCACAACAAAATTTGGCAAGTTCTTAAAGAGATGGGCGTACCGGATCATCGGTAGCACAACTAAACAGTGCATGACAAGTGAGGGTAGAGAAAGTGAGAGGCAGAATTAGTGGCATAAAGAGGAAAGAGTAAATAATAAAAAGGGTGGATAGATGAGAGTTAGAGGAAGTACAAGGAATGGGGGGAGAAAGAAAGTGAGAGGAGTAAGGAGGTGAGGTTAAATTGATCTAGTAGAGAACACAGTGAAATATTAGGGAGATGAAGAGGAAAGAATGGGATCAAGATCAGATTTGAGGATTTGTCTGTGAGGAGGGGTTTTGACAGTAAGTGACAGAGTGAGGTGTGTGGGTCAGGGGATACAACTAACTATTACAACGTTGCACGCTTCTGACGTCGTGCATTTGACAGCGATTTCTTAGCAGCAAGCTTATGTAGGCACGGTAATGTCGGCACGCTGTTGTGGGAGCGCATTTCTGCTGCACTCTGAAGTCGGGGTGCCCAGATCATCTCATCTGGCTCTTGGGGAATCTTTATGTCAACCAAGAAGTCACGTCAGAACCGAACATGGAACAAAAGAATGGTTCAAGATCAGGAAAGGTGTGTGGCAATGTTGTATACTGTCACCTTATTTGTTCAACCTATATGTGGAATATAGTATGCATATGGACGGGCTGGATGAATCCAAAGCAGGAATCAATATTGATGGAAGAAATATTAACAACCTCAGATACGCGGAAACTCTGAAAGTCAGGAGAAACAAAAGGACCTATTGATGCTCAATGTTAAAAAACTGCAATCTCAGATCCTGCCAAATAAATGGGGAAGAAGTGGAGGCAGTGACAGATTTTATTTTTCATTTTTTATTTTTCACTTGTCAGATAGTGACTGCAGCAATGAAATTAAAAGCTTGCACAAGCTAGTAAAAAGTAAAGATATTAAACTATCAACAAAAGTTTGTATAGTTATAACTATAGTATTCCCAGTAATATAGATTTAAGAGCTTATATATAATGATATCACTAATATAGTTTCAAAAGCGCGTGTAACGCTTTATAAACTATTTGAATAGATTTCTGTACAAGGCGTAGTGCGCACCGTGCTGCACCAGCCTCGCATGCGCAAAGCACGGGCGCCAGCCAGGGGAGAGAGGAAGGGGGAAAGAGACACCGGGGAAAGGGGGAAAGAGACAGAGGGGGAAAGGGACACAGGGGATGGAGGAGGGAGGAAAGGGAAACAGGGTATAGGGGGAAATGGGGAAAAGAGACACAGGGGAGGGAGGAGGGGGAAAGAGACACAGGGGAAAGAGACCGAGGGGGAAAGGGACACAGGGAGGGAAGAGATACAGGGAAGGGAGGAGGGGGGAAAGAGACACAGGGGAGGGAGAAGGGGGAAAGAGACAAGAGGAAAGAGACAGAGGGGGTAAAGGGAGACAGGGGAGGGGGAAAGAGAGAAAGAGTCACAGGGGAGGGAGGAGGGGGAACAGACACAAGGGAAAGGGGAAAGAGACAGAGGGGGAAAGGGACCTAGGGGAGGGAGGATGGGGAAAGGGACACAGGAAAGGGAGGAGGGGGAAAGAGACACAAGGGAGGGAGAGGGAGGGAAGAGACACAGGGGAGGGAGAGGGTGGAGAGACACAGGGGAGGGAGATGGGGGAAGAGACAAACATGAGGGAGAGTGGGGAAGAGACAGAGAGGAGGGAGAGGGGGGGGAAATACACAGTGGAGGGAGATGCACCTGTCAGAGAAGACTTAAAGACTGCTTGTGAATTGCTTAAGAATGTTGGAAAATGGCATTCAATACTGTTTATTTCTGTTGTCTGCAGTTGGTCTTTACCCTCTTTGGTTTCTTTTTTCCAAGTTCATCTACCCCATTTTATTCACATTTTCCCTTCTTTAATATCTCTCAGACCATCCAATTATTCCACTTTTGTGGATTGCAATCCTCAATGGGCAAAGACTATAAAATGTTCATAATTAAGTAAAGCATGCTTCACTTCCAATATCTCTCTCATGCCGTATGGCATCTTCTTCTCTCTAATAATGACTCTAACCTTTCAGGTAATTCTGAAAATTAGTGTAGGGTGAAGTTAAATTCAAACAAATAACACGTTAATTCGTAAAATAAAACATTTTGGTAAATCAATTAAAAATCACCAGTTTGGACTTGATCCACTGGCAGACAAATTGGCATCACATAGTCATTGAGGAATGCCTTTCCTGAGAGCTCCACCAGGGCAATATCGTACTGGAATGTTTTGGTATTGTATTGAGGATGGATGATGAACTTCAAGGCTTGGAAGGCTTGTTCTGTGTCATCCGTTTTCTGTGTCCTGTGTTTACCTGCCAGGATGAAAACAATGCATGCAGCTCTGAGAGACACTTCCATATCTGAGTTAAAAATAGAACAAAGAAGCCTACACCCCTGGGTTTAGGATAGTCTTGGTTTATGGTTGCTCTTAAACAAGTTACATTGACCTCTGCACATGAAACCTCCATACAAGAGCACAAAATCAGATTGATGCAATGCAGACATGTTAGTGCTATATTTTGCAAACTACTAAATGGATTTTCAAAGATATTTATAAACAGATTCCATTGAACACACAGGTGAGGTATAAAAACTGAAAAAAAAACTTTTACAAGTTTAATAAAACAGAACAAGAAAAAACAGAAAAGAACAATATTGTAGCAATAACTGAAGGTTGTTTTCACAGAATAAATCAGAAGTTTTAGACAAACATACTTACAGATACTATTAATAACCATGGGCCGTATGCTAAGCCCTGGAAATAGCAACTACAAGTGAAAATCCTACCTAGCTATGCTATTCCCCTATCCTGTAAACACTGTGAGAGAACTGCTACGAGTGACCGATGCACGACACAGCCGAAAAGCACAGCAAAAATCTCCATTGATTTTTGCACTGACCAAAAAATTACTAGTTACTTCATTAGACTATGATACCAAAACCTATGCTAATACGATTTTACGGATCACTCATAAATCAGGTCAGTGCAGTAACTGCAAAAAAAGAAGAAAATATTACGGGTGCCACAGAACACTTGCAAAGGCTTTTAAAGCCTTTGCTGAGTGCCACAGCAGCAGTTAAAGTGACAGTATAGCACCAAAAATGACTTAAAACGGATGACATTTCCACATTATTTTACAATAAACAGTCCGATATCGTCATATGTGTAAAAATTATGTAAATGTATTTTTATGTCCATTTATTAGACAACATCTTGGGTAAAACACAACTCAGTACTCATGGGGTTAATACACATCAGGAATCCACATTGCCTAGGAAGAAATGCACTAATGCAATATATATATATATATATGTACATTTGTGTTCACTGACAAAGAAATGATCAGTCTATAATTTTAATGGTATGTGTATTCTACCAGTGAGAGACAGAATAACAAAAAAAACAAACGCATGTCAAAAAATTTATAAATTGATTTGCAGGCCAATGAGTGAAATAAGTATTTGACCCCTTCGACTTAGTACTTGGTGGCAAAACCCCTGTTAGCAATCACAGAGGTCAGATGTTCCTTGTAGTTGGCCACCAGGTTTGCACACATCTCAGGAGGGATTTTGTCCCACTCCTCTTTGCAGATCCTCTCCAAGTCATTAAGGTTTCGAGGCTGATGTTTGGCAACTCGAACCTTCAGGTCCCTCCACAGATTTTCTATGGGATTAAGATCTGGACACTGGCTAGGCCACTCCAGGACCTTGATATGCTTCTTCTTGAGCCACTCCTTTGTTGCCTTAGCTGTGTGTTTTGGGTGATTGTCATGCTGGAATACCCATCCACGAATCTTTTCAATGGTCTGGCTGAGGGAAGGAGGTTTTCACCCAAGGTTTGACGGTATATGGCCCTGTCCATCGTCCCTTTGATGCAGTGCAGTTGCCCTGTCCCCTTAGCAGAAAAACACCCCCAAAGCATAATGTTTCCTCCTCCGTGGTTGACGGTACGGATGGTGTTCTTCGGGTTATAGGCAGCATTCCTGCTCCTCCAAACACGGCGACTTGAGTTGATGCCAAATAGCTAGATATTGGTCTCATCTGACCAAAACACTTTCACCCAGTTCTCCTCTGAATCATTCAGATCTTCACCCAGTTCTCCTCTGAATCAAACACTTTCACCCAGTTCTCCTCTAAATCATTCAGATCTTTACCCAATTCTCCTCTGAATCAAAAACTTTCACCCAGTTCTCCTCTGAATCATTCAGATCTTCATTGGCAAATTTCAGACGGGACTGTGCAGGTGCTTTCTGGAACAGGGGGACTTGCGGGCGCTGCAGGATTCCAGTCCTGCACGGCTTAGTGTGTTACCAATTGTTTTCTTGGTGACTATGGTCCCAACTGCCTTGAGATCATTGTAGGTCTACAGTCTTGTCCCTGACATCCTTGGACAGCTCTTTGTTCTTGGCCATTGTGGAGAGTTTGGAATCTGATTGATTGCTTTTGTGAACAGGTTTCTTTTATACAGGTAAAAAGCTGACATTAGGAGCACTCCCTTTAAGAGAGTGCTCCTATTATCAGCTTGTTACCTGTATAAAAGACACCTGGGAGCCTGAAATCTTGCTGATTTATAGGGGATCAAATACTTATTTCCCTCACTGACCTGCAAATCAATTCACCACCCGAAAATCGCAAGCAAGAAAAAAAATGGCTGGCGGAAAAAAAGGAAACGAGGCTACACGACCCCGGAACGCGCAAAACAGTGCCAAACGCCTAGCGCTTTCCATGGCGCTTTACGAGATGCGGGACTTAAAAGAAAAAAAAATACGACACAGCAAAAATATGAGGTTAACGACCGAACCGCAAACAACAAAAAAACAATAAAAACACACAAAAAATACAAAGAAATACAACAAAAACATCACCCACAGCACAGTTGAACAGACATCAGTAAGGTGTCACGCGATATAAATGCGATTTCGACGACTTTCACTACACCAAAGTCGACTAAGCGAGAAAAAAAATGGCCGCTGAAAAAAATGAAAACGAGGCTACAAGACCCAGGACCACGCAAAACACTGCCAAACGCATAGCACTTTCACACAGCAACGAACAAAATACGCTATTACAAAAAAAGGAAAATACATACGAGACGCGTAACACATTAATAACATTACCAATCTACAATGGCGATTTACACAACTACACCAACGGATTTCCCTCGCGCACACAAACCATTTACAATGCATAGTTAGGACATTCATTACACTTTATCATCAGAGCACCAACACTCACTGTACATTGTATGGTGCCGGAAAATATAAACAGATTGTTAGCTCTTCAGACTATTGATTGCTGAATATATTAATTACAAATAGGTAAAGTATATTAATTTATTCAGGAAATAATTAATTCATTATTGATTAAATAAATATAGATGAATATATATCTCTCTTTATAATGAGTGCCGACGGTGCTCGGAGAAGCAAAAATAGACGAGACAAGAGGCTCGCCATGAGCACCGAAGGCCCTCATAGCACAAAAAGGTTTACATTGTGTGTCAAACAGCATTCCCATGGCTTCAAATTTTATTGCCCCGTAATTTTTGACGGGCAAGTCGCTGGTGTATATATATATATATATATATATATATATATATATATATATTAACACTAAATAAACTTGTTTTTGTATACTGAAGCTGTTATTACAATTGTCACATCTATGTAATGTAGTAAAAAAATAATTATAAAATAAAAAACAAATAAATGTATTATGGTTCCATGCCGCAGTTATGGCACTTTGTTTTGCTTATTATATTAATCTTGATGAACTCAATTACTGTTGGCTCCTAGAGCTGTTTCACACGCGTAAAGCTTGGTTTGGGTACTCCTTACACTAATATCCCTTGCAGCAAGGGAAATATGAAAAGAAAAAGGAGAAAAGGAAAGGGGGAAAGGAATAAGGTGGCGAAGAAGTGTCCTCCTTACAAGATGACAATACAGGGATCCTTATGAAGGGTCAGTTAGAATTGTTTGGTTTACCTTAAACTCCATCTCCTGATTCAGCACTAAGGTCCAGGCTCCCCCGGTCTCCTGCTACCAAGACGTAGGGTTTGATAAGTGGGAAGGGACTTAGGGGAGAGATGCGCAATTTGGGGATGTTCCCATTTTTTGTAAGAACAAGGGGTAGGAGTCTGTCATTATGTGCGTCATCCTTTCGTTAAGCATTATAAAGTTGACATTATGAATGATATCGCAGAAGTGAAGAGATTGGGCTTTCCAGTTTTTGCTGTATTTTTTTTCAGCAGCTAAAGCTAAAAATTTAAATAATTTGTTATGAGATGATTTTAAGTTGTTAATGTGAATGCCTAGGAGGCAAGATTCAATTGTAGGAAAGATTGGGATATTTCATATATTAGAGGTTAATTGAGTTGTTTTTTTCCCAGATTTCCTGAACTATTGGGCTCTTCCACCAAGTGTGTTGGATAAAATCACAGACGATTTGGCAGCCTCTGAAACAATTACTACTACAGTATTTTGTGATTTAATTTTATGAAGTCTTGATGGAGTGAAGTATGCTCTATGTAGGACTTTTATAGAGGTTTCCAATAAACTATAGCTTATAGAGCCCTTAGAAAGATTTTTACAAGATTCAGTCCATTTATTGGCCCCCCATTCTTGACCTAAATCAGATTCCCATTTAACCATGAAGGGAAGTTTTTGGTCTTTCTTAGAAGAATTGAAAATGTCATACAGGGAGCCTAGGATTCCATGATTCCCTTGGCTAGGGGGAGGTTTTGACTTATTGAGGAGAACCAGACGGTTTAGGGGGGCAATATGTTCTAGTCATAGTCATCACCCAGTGTCTTCATTTTATATGATTAAAAAATACCTTCAGAAGTCGAAGTTATTCCTAAATTGTTCGGAAGGAGTAATTTGGTAATTTTCGAACCAAGAGCCTATCCTGTCTAATTTGTAAGAGGTCCAACAGTGTCTCAAGTCCTCTGTACAGTCTCTATATATACTAGGATGAGTTAAATCTGAGGAGTGGCGTGAAATAGTATACGCTGACGTCCGGAGTTGGCCCGTTTCCAAGTAAGTGTAATTTTGGATTACAATGTTTTGGGAAAAAGGATTTTGTTTGTAGGTTCCAAATTATTGTTTCCTAAGTTTGGGGTTTCATTTGAAAATGTTCTATAAATATCCATACTGGCTGATGTTTATTTGAGGGGGCCCTAAATTGGGGCAGGAGATGCCTCCTCTAGTTCTATATCTAAACATAGCTTTTTTTGCAATTCTAGGTAGTTAATTTTGCCAGATGAATCAGAATGTCTTGTTTTGGAATGTATTTAGTTCCTTATCATTGATTTTACAGGTAAAGTTCTACACAGGTAAAAGGCTCTCGGGAGGACATTCATTTTACCCAAAGTGATACGGCCAGTCCAGGATATATTAAATTTGGACCAATTATTCATCTCTACAATTAATTTTCGGAATAGGGGGGATAATTTGCATTATAGAGCTTGGACATTTTACTAGTAATGTAGACCCCAGATATTTAATATGTCCCTTAGGTTATACAATCTTATAAGTTGCTTTCAACTTTTCCAGAGTTGCTTGAGATAACCCCACTCTTAAGGCTTCTTTTTTTCAATGTTAAGTTTGAGGCCTGAGAGGTTACTGAATTATATGATAATGGACATCAGAGTGGCTATTGAGAACTCTGGGTCTGTGAGAGAGCATAAGAGATCATCAGCGAATAATAAACATTTAAAATGCTGAAGACCTAATTTAAGACCTGCTATTTCTGGGTTAGACCTAATGGCCTGAGCCAGGGGTTCAATAGCAAGAGCAAATAAGAGTGGAGACAGGGGCAGCCTTGTCTGGTTGCCCTCTGCATAGTGATGTCAGCTTTGTTAGAACCCAGCAGCTTCAAATTAGCAATAGGGAATTTATAGTAAGTTTTTAGTTGGTTGATGAAACGTCCCTTGAACCCGAACTTGGCCAAAGTTGCATAAAGATAAGGCCATTCAACTGAGTCGAAGGCTTTTGCAATATCAAGTGGAAGAATGCTCATCTGGGTCTTAGAGCTTTGGGCCAAGTGTAGAATGTTCAAGGTTCTCCATATATTGTCACCAGCCTGTTTATGTGGTATTAAACCTGCCTGATCCTTATGGATAAGGTCTGGTGTCTGGTAGACATTTGGAGATTATTTTGGTGATATTTTTGGCTAGGATCTTTACATCCCCATTCATAATTGTAATTGGGCAGTAGTTTTTAGCTTCCATTGTGTCCCTGCCTTCTTTGGGCAACAGAACTAGGTCAGCCTGATTAAGTTCCGGTGGCATTGAATCACCTCTTAGGATTGAATTAAATAATGTACAGAGATGTGGGGTGAGAATGTCAAGGAACTTCTTATAATATGAGTTTGTATATCCATTGGGTACTGGGGATTTGCCTGGTTTAAGGCTTTTAATGGTGTCCTGAATTTCCTCATATGTAATATCTTTATTAAGGTTTTCCAGGTTTTGGTCTGATAGGGAAGGAAGGTCATATGTATTTAAGTAAGATTGCAAAGCTAATTAGTTTGTGTGAGTGTGAGAGGTGTAAACATGCTGGTAAAAGTCCTTAAAAGTATTTTGAATTTCGTTTTGGCAAATGTCTAGTTCGCCTGGGTTCTTTTCTGTCCTATCTGAAAAAATGCTGTCTAGCTAAAGCCTTACTTTTTCTACTTGATGGTGAATAGGGGTTGAGGGCTTCTGCTGGTTCTGTTTCTCTAGTATCTCCAATTATTTAGTTAGGTCTAGTTATTTTTGTAGAGTATTTGTTTTGTGGGTAGCCACTAATTTGATGCAAGTGCCTCCAATGAAAGCCTTATGAGCTCCCTAAATCCACCCTGGCTTTGCATCTTTTGTAGACTTGGATAAAAAAAATAATTTTTCATAAAAAGTCTTTAGTTAGTTGATCTCAGAGTAAGGGGTTCGATAAGAGTAGCTCATTTAGAGCCACATTAAATTCCAAGCCAGTAACTCCAACGTGAAACTCGTAATGGCTGCAGGCTTGAAATTTGGCCAAGTTACGGTGCTATTCAATTTCTAGGCTACGAGCTAGGAATGCAAAATCGTAAACCATTTGTTGGTCGTCGGATTTGCGGGCTACAACGTAATCAATTAAGCAAGCCCTTAGTTACGGAAATGATGGAGCCAATGGAAACAGAGATCGTCAGCATTCCGTCACAAGAAAATGGAGGATGGATGTCAAAGTCTTACAGGGTTTAATTATGAGCTACGAGCGAACCCACTTTCCAGTCAAAATGCAATATTAATAAAGCCGCAAATATGATATTCTATCACATGTGAGTTACAGTATATGTATTAACACTTTGATTGCCGGTATCGAAATAACACAAAAAATATGAATGAAATTAAGTTTTTTTCTAAGCCGGTTTGCGGGCTTGAGACTGTTGTGCTATTAATTCTAAGACCTAAAATCACTTTCCCTTTTAATATTAGTACAGTAGAGTGTTTTTATTTGCATTACAAGTGCTGCGTATTGGGCTTTACCCCCTTGGGCTACATTTGCGGGTTGCAGGCTTGCTCGGGAATGACTTAGTTGCAAATGAATAGCTAAATTGAAAATGTAGTGGTTACGGGCTTGACAGATCAAAGGATTTTTGGCTGAGAAGTTCAACGTTGCTCAACATGTTGGCTTTTATCAGCTCAAAAGTCGTCTGCGTCCTGCATTACGGGGCTAATTTAATAGCAAAAAGCCCTAAGATCTACATTTATGGGATTTAATGTGGCTGTTTGCTTCCAAGAATAGGGTAAGTTAAGATTGGGACCCAGATTCAGGTCTATAGAGACTGCTGCATGATCCGCCCATGGACATGGAAGGATGTTTGCCCTGTCCGAGCTATTAAAGAGGGATGAAACTTTAACGGTGGTGGGGGTGATTATCAGGAAAAAAGCATGTGCATTTGAATAAATAAGAATGTAAACAGAGTCTTACAGAGATTTTACCTCTGAGATAATTCTGACACAAACCAAATGAACTGTTAATGCTAATCTCCCCCTACAGTGTTAATAAATGACCCAAGATAAGAGACAGAGACATGTAGGAGGACCATGAAACATATTTTCAGCCTAAAATAGAGCCACTAATTAGATTGTGTTTACTAAGAACTAATATTTTCTACCATACTGTGTTTCTTTTACTCACAATTACTATTAATTTCCAAATTAATATTCTAATGCAAGATTCCCAAAAATATTCTAAGTTACCATGCAACAAATTACAGATCTGATTGCCTACGAAATTGGGAAGCATGGAGCAAACTGAAATGTCATTATATTGCAATGTTTATGCAGTTTACTGTTAAATATCATTCTTGCAATAGGCAACTCACTTTTTTGAGAATGCCCCATTGGTGTTTGCTAGTATTATTTTATATGCAACCATGCCTCCAGAATGCTACCAAGATGAGCGGGAAGAGATCAGTCAGCAAAGTGATTTATAACATACTAGTGTAGCAAGGCTCATCTCTACAGATAATAGATTCTTTATTACAAAAATAGCCATTATTACCTACTTGTTTCAACATAGTGAATAAAGGCCAACATAGTGAATAAAGGCCAAACGTTCCTATACTGACTGCACTAAAGTCATGTGACTCTATCGAGAAGTCAAACCGTTTGCTATTTGTAGGTGGCCCAATTCCCTTACTTCTAATTTGAATTTGTTCAGTAAATAATTTGTATCTAGGACATACATGCTAAAAATGTCAATATGAGGTGGATGTTCTATAATAACTAAAGCAGAACAATATCACAAAAATACCTGGCTTGTTTCTCAAACTTTCTTTCCTTACAAGCATTGAGTGTGTTGTTTCCTGTAATCATACTGTTTGCAGTGAAAGCTGCTCAATATGTCAGCGTAAAATTGCTTTTATGCTTCTGAAAAGTATATTTTTGTTCCTCATCTAGTCACGGATAAAACCACAGAGGATCAATCATTTTTTGCACAGAGTGTTTTTTTTTGTGGGGTTTCTGATGAAAGTTACACAGTGGAAATGTACAATACGTACCTGCTTAACCCATCACTGCCAGAGCAAGACAATGTAAACCAATCTAGCACAAAACATAACTCTAGACTATACATCAAGATTAAACTATATTTAATGGGCTTTATTCCTTTTCATGAATTTATTTCATCATTTTATCAGTATTTTGCATTACATAATCTGTTTCCTGCACAGTTATAACAAATCATAACCATAACCATAAACCAACGAAAT
The DNA here is from genome assembly GCA_027410445.1 of Discoglossus pictus. NCBI lineage: Eukaryota > Metazoa > Chordata > Amphibia > Anura > Alytidae > Discoglossus > Discoglossus pictus. The sequence continues at coordinate 310,187,688 of CM050165.1, forward strand.
CATTAAAGTGCTTACCTAATATTATTTTGAAAGATGAGATGCTGCGAAGGTTGGAAGATTCCAGGACAGGGTTTTCTGAGTCCAACTCACCGTGTAGACAGTGTGCAGCAGTGACAATCCACCTATTGCCTGGAAATTATACACAGGGATAAATCCTTTCTTGTTCATCTCCACTGAAAATACTACAATACCCCATGTGTGTTGGCTGTACAGTTCCTATTTATTATAAACAGTGCAATGTTCACATAGAAATCAATTTAATTGCAACTGCTTGTTATTCAAAGTTTTAATGAAAGTGTAAGATAACTGAGCTTGAAAATTAGGAATTTTAAGCACAAATATATCCAACACACCTGCTCATTACTTTATCTAAGGCGATAAATTAACTCTCATAGGCCCTCATTTAATGCCAAGCCCGTAATTACCGTCATACAGCCTGTGGGTTAGAAATTTGCAACAGTTACAGAGGGATTTAATTGAAAAAGCCCGCAATTAAAGGGCCGAAGTCGAAAACCGTAAACCATGAACCTGTACGTAGCATTTCAGGTCATGATCATGATCAATTAAGGAAGTCTGTAAGTTACAACTTAGACAGAGCCAATAGTAAATGAGATTGTCATCATGACATCAGTAAAACATGGAGTTAAAACTACAAACAATATCGTACTCGCAATCCAGCAATGTAGAAATCAATAAAAATGAATGAAGAAACTGTTCTAGTCCATGTGGTTGCCCTGACATGTATTAACTGCTTTGATTCCTGGAATCAATATATGGAAATAAAACATGAATTTATTTATTTTTTTTATTGCAGATTTGCGAGCTTGAGACTTCTGTGCAATTAATTGCTTTCCCAGTATTTTTAAGTACAGTAGTGTGTGTTTATTTGCTTTTACAGTGTTACAAACAGGTATTTAACACTTTGCAATTCCTCTCTAATACTCATAAAAGTTTTTGCTACACTTGCCATTTACGGTTTTGAAGGCAATTGCAGGCTTGTTGAATTGTTGTAATTAAATTGTTGGAATTTAGCACTGGTCACATTTGCGGGCTTGAAACATCAAAAGAATAGATAGGACAGAGTTAAGTTTTTGACAACCGCAGTGATTTTGAGCCTGTAACTCGCAAATCTATTGCTGGTAGCTAAAAGAAGCCGATTAAATATCAGTAACTTTTATGGACTCCATTATGGGTTCTTGTAACTACAATTTGGCCAATTGAATGGGGGCCATAGTCTACGTAATAAGCTGGATGAGCATGTCCTGTTGGTTAAGAAAAGAGGCTTGAAAGTGTTAAATCCTAGAAGTGTTTATGTCAATGGGACATTTTAGAGCATCATCTCAGATAAAGTAATTTGCATGCAGAGAGGATTTTTTCAAATAATCTATTCTTAAATTACCGGTACATATCATTCAATTATCCAAAACTTCTTCTCAAACGTTTAATAACAACCAATTGAAACGCATTAATTTATTTATAGGTGCACTACTCATTTCTCAGAACAAAATATTTTTGTAGGAAATTTCTTCTAGATCGGCCTCTAAATATTAATTCAAGTATAAGTCACTTCCAGCAAATTACTGATTATCATAAAACAGTATTCTAGGCCACATCACTCAATGGTAAGAAACTTCTCATACCAATAACAATAACTAGGACCTTTTCTATAAAGCTTGTATAAAGCCGTCTTACTTAATAGAGACCCTCCACAGAATGGACGTCCACTTTGGGAATCAGAAAACATTGCAATCCAAGGAGAGATCCCTCTCTGTGCCGCGATCCCACGAGAAATTCTTAACACGAGGTTCCTGGAAAAACGTGGTAACCCACACACTAAAAGACAATACAGTGTAGAATGACATAGTTGCTATACAGAAGGAGACACTGTAGTATAAGGGTCCCACTACAGCCAGCAGCCACTGTGGTAAAAGGGAGACTGACTGCCTGTCCACAGAGAGCCCCTGTATTGTAGGTCCGCTGCCATATTGTTTTTATTATAATAAATTAACTGCCTCTGGATCATTCTCTATAATTTTCTTTCATTTCCCAGTCCTTCCAATTCTTATCTGAGTTTCTTGCAGAGGTTTCTGCTTCTTCCACTCCCTTTTGTTTGTAAGTTTTCCATCTTGTGTCGGTGCTTTGTAAAAAAGCTTTATGTATGTAAGATTTTAAACTCAAAGATAGGGCTCTCCAATTTTTGCCTTATTTAATACTGTATTTTTTGTTATAATTAACCCTTGTACAATGCTATGGAATATGTTGGCGCTGTACTAATATAAGATAATAAAATAAAATATAACATGGAGAAAACAAGGAAACAGATGAAATGTAGGAGGGACATCAATAATGTATCTCTGCCCAGGCTAACAGGGGGTGCACATTTTTATGAAATAGTAGCTTTTTTTAAATATGACTTTACAATGGTTTAGAGCAGCGGTTCCAAAGCCTCTCCTCAAGATCCACAAGACAGGCCATGCTTTCACTTTTGATTTAACATTGCTTGAATACAGATGAGGCAATTAGAGCCTGTTGAATGTTAATTGCTCCTCCTGTCTCCATACAGTGTTAAATGAAAATCATGGCCTGTTTGGTGGGTCTTGAGTAGAGGCTTGGGAACCGCTGGATTAGAGTATGGTAGTACAGTGTTGGTATTTAACCATACATAGTTAAGGTTACTTTTACACATCTGTCAACCCAGCCACCACTGGCTACTACCATACTCAGGGTACTTACTATCCCTATAAGTCTGTCAGAATTGTTTTCAGTCTAAAGCCATATGACAGAAGAATGAGAGTGTGCAGAACTCCAGTAATAATCATGCAATTACCCCCTGATTTGTTATGGATTCTATATGTAATAATTTAGGGAGATTATTTTAGTATTATTTTGACAGACAGCTCCATTTCAGGTTTAAAAAAATTATAATTTTTTGTCATGTGTTGAAGGGTCACATTCATCCTGAAGGCTAGATAATCCTTTTTATTCTAGAAGCACCATTTATTTTCAATTATATTTGATTTTAGAAGCAACAACTTTTAGAACCCACTACTTGATGTTGAATGAGCACATGCTATGAATTTGCCCCTCTCCATGTGTAACTAGTCTCAGGAGTGATTATTATGTGTACCCTTAAATATGAGACAACATTTTCCTCCATGTTTTATCCACTAATGGGAAGGCCTTACTGATTTCCAGACATGAGCGGCCATTTTTCTATTATTTTTTAGCCCATGCACAATTTTGTTAGCTTTCTATGATTTTGTTTATGTATATAAACAAAACAACAGTCAGAGGTGTTAACCTTAATGTTAGTTCTATGGCCATGATAAGCCACTCTGAGAGCAACCTCTTTTAGCTCACTTGTGCCCTTCACAGGGAGAAATATCCTGTAGTATATCAGTCTGGTCCCACTCAAAAGAGTGACCCAGCCCCGAAATACCAGGCAATTCTACCCTGATCAGGAGAAACAGTAAACCCCAGAAGTACGTTTCGGCCTTTATGGGCCTCGTCAGTGAGGTGTATCTGATAACTCTGTAAGGCACAGTGAGCAAGGGGTCCACATCTGGATTCCCCTATCACCCTTAGGGAGACTAATCCCTAAGGGTCATTTGCATAAACAAAAATAGAGGTGCTCATCAGAAAACGAACCAACCTTAATAGGTTAGTTCTATGGACATGATAACCCACTCTGAGAGCAACCTCTTTTAGCTCACTTGTGCCCTTCACAGGGAGAAATATCCTGTAGTATATCAGTCTGGTCTCACTACCCTAGAGTGACCCACTCTAGAGTGACCCCTTGCTCACTGTGCCTTAGGGAGTTATCAGCTACACCTCACTGACGAGGCCCAATGAAGGCTGAAACGTACATCTGGGGTTTGCTGTCTCTCCCCATCATTTATATTGCAGTATTGATGATTTATTTATATTTAGTGCTACGGATACGTCTTTAACCCCTTTGCGGGTCCTCTCTAGATTGTAACTCGTGCGGATGTGAAAGAACAAAGGCTTAGATGGGGTGTAAGTTACGATTGTAACAACCGCAAGGATTTCAAGTCTGTAACACGTAGCCTATTTGCGTCTTGCAAAAATCACAGCCTCCATTACGGGCTACTGTAACTTACAATTTCTCAATTTGCATGAGGCTGTGTGATTCTGATGCATTACCCTAATTCTGCCAGTAGATGTCATGAGAGCAGCATCACATGGGAAAGAAAACTCCCTATATGCAAAATCCCACATTATAAAGATTATGAAGATTTTTACAGCACATTCAACATGCAGGATAATACAATGCAAGATCGAAGGTTCAACATATCAAATACAAAATCAGGGCAAATATGTATTCCATTTTTAAAGAAACAATCAAAATATTACAATAATGTGTATCTGAAATATTTTTTTAAAGTATATTTGCTTGTGTTGTTACTATTAACTAACCATTGCAGTTGCTTGAGCAAAGTGTCTATTACAGTTATACCATAATCCTTACAATGTACTAGCTATTAATTTTTAAAGTGGACCATTACTGAGATATTCACAATTGTTTACTTTGCATTAAAATGCAAATTAGCGGTTCAGAATACTGATTAGCTGATTTTATGTGTTAAATAATAGTATCACAGTCTGCAGGACTGTCTCTGTTGTGGCTTTATTCTGAGGGAATAATATTTCTAAACATTGAAAGTATTGGAACAGACTCTGCCCGAAACGTGGCCTCTAACTACTGGGGGTAGTATTGCTTTCCTGTGTTTCCTGGGATCCGGGGCCTGCATCCTGATACCTGGGTGGAAAGGCAGCTGGGTGCTGAGATTGGATAAAACCTTGACAAGTGAGGGGGTTCCTGAAGGCTAAAGCAGGAGAATTAGGGATGTAACTGATCCCCTCATCTCAGGGTCATGACAGTGTAAGTTATTACAATCAGCTTATGCTAAATAACAATTTTGCAAATGTACCTGCTGGATTTTGGATCTTGATTGTCACACAAAAAGGAATCTTGCAGTTCAACCTTTACACTGTTTATGGACAAAATACCAATTTAAACAACCTTTCAGTTTAGTTGATTGTTTGAGAGAAAACTTGCTTTGAAATAACTGTATTCTCGTATCTTTAGGTGGAGCTCCTCTTATCCTTTAAAGGCTGCTTACCATTATGTACTATATTTTACCTTTAGCTGCCTCATTGCTGCACAAAGTAAACTGAACTTCATTATCAAGCAACTATGCAGTTTGTAAACGACGGGATGAGTTCCAGTACAGTAAGCTTTTTAACTATAATTAATTTAATTATTTATATTGGTCAGGAGGGAATTTATCTTCCAGGAATAGAGAAATGTATGAACAAGAACAAGAGCCCATGATTTAAAGTTGTAAGGTAGAAGATTTAGGGGTAATGTTGGGAAGTACTACTATACTGAAAGAGTAGTAGATAATTGGGACAGCCTTTCAGTGGAAGTCTTATGGTATAACAAAGTTAAGGAAATTAAACCTGCATGGGATTAGCATAGGGCCATTGTGAGATTTAGAGAAGCCAAGCTCTTTGGTAGATAGAATGGGCAGACCAGATGGTTTTTAGTTGTTATATTGCTACATTGTAAGCGGTACCATTACAATAGATATTTATTCCAGTACCAAAGCAGCTAAGATACAAACACTTAATATGATTGTTATACACTTTGAATTTCCTTCAATACATTGCACAGATTTTGAAAATAATACCCAGTAATGCATTATGTTATAGACCATATTAGGTTTTATTCAATCAGAATATAACTTACGTTATAAAGATACAGTGCAATAATATAAAATATAGAACAATAAACAAAACATTTAGTACACTTAATACAGTCATAAGAAAATACAGTAGACTTTCAGTTATCCAGAACTCGAGCAACCAGAACTCTCAAGCAACCAGAAAAAAAACGAATACTGTACTTTAAATAAAAGTTTAAATTTACAGGGCTCAACAAATGCCAGGAGCCAGGTTCTCAGGCCACAAAATGTTTACAGGCATCTAGATATCATCCACTGTACGTCTCTGCAATTCAGTGTTACCTGGAAGCAGAGTGACTGAGCCAGGGAAGTGTTGGGGTTACACCCCCCGGGTTCCAGACAAACGTACCTGTGTGTAAGTGAGGAGTGAAAGCTGCTGCTGCTAGAACAGCCCTCACTTATAAATATACTTAGCAGAGCAACCTATGTGCAGCTAATCTAGGCCTCTTTTAATAGTAACTCTCAAACAACCAGAAACAACATTTATCCGGCATCTACCAATCCCTGTGGGTGCCGGATAACTGAGAGTCTAATGTATTAAGGAGTGATCTGTTATTTGTATTATCACAAAGCAAGTGAACCACTGCAATGTGTAGGAGTGGTCAGATTATACATCTTATTTAAACAGTCTGCATTTATAATGTACACAGGTGAATGAAGGAATTATTCCTAAAAGGAGAAAAGAGGATACTTCTGAATTTGAATATTTTTACCAAATTAGTTTTTTAAAAATAAGTATATTTTATTTGCTCTATTAAACATATTTGTACAGAAGAATATATAGCCTAGAGCCATCCAATCAAAGCAGGCATTATATTGGCCTACACAGGATGATTCACTGTAATGATTTGTGTATATAAATAAAGCAAGACTCCATTTGGATCTCAAAACATGGGAGACATTCTACATATACAATTACCTGTTAATGAATATGTTATTTATTTTCTTATATTCAGATACACTATGCACATTATGCACAATTGTATACTTCTGCCTAGGCCCAGGCCTAGTGCAGCACATTTGCAGAGGGCAGCATATTAACCCAAGTTGCCCGTACAGTGTCACAGAGTAATACTTTGCTATACTGCTGCCTGACACTTTCTGGTTACATACACACACATACACTTACATACACCATTTTAGTGTTTGGATATGGAACATAAACACTGTTTGAAAAATGATTAAAGGGCCACTTACTTCAGCACAATTTAGACCACATCCCATTAAATATCTCCTAAAAACATATTGAAATACTTTTTGAATTTCTGAAATACGTGTATTTTTCATTGAGAGTTTAATAAAGTCTATGTTTACATGTGTCACTGACCGCCCACTGCCAGACATGCATTTTCAGCTCTGTATAGTGACCAAAAGAGAAACAGTGTTAACCCTCAACAGATCAATCTGTGCAGATCATGAAATGCTGGCAACACATAAACAGGTCAGTCGCGGGTTAAGAGCAATTTTTCACTTAGGAATGCAATCAATCTCTTTCCTCACCCGGGGGCACCACAGCTCTCTGTTATTAATCATGAAACTGCCAGGAGGCAGGACAAAGTGTGTTTGTAAACAGACTTAAACAATCTTTCACAACATGAAGAGCACTTACAGTAAGGGTAAATGACCTTTAAGTAAAATAACTACAATGAGCATGCTTTAGTGGGTAGATATAATTGGCTGACATGAGGGCAAGACCCCAAGAGCATTTAAACATCTAAATATGTGTTGTGCTCTGAGATCTTCATTTGAAAAAGAAAACACACTGTGACACCTTATCAAATATCTTCTCTATCATGCAACAAAGAAAAATATTCCCCTATATGAGAAAAATATGCCCCTTTTAAACTACTTGTAATGATTTTTCCGCTCATGTCATATCAGATTGAGATACCACGGGGGATTTGTTTTAACCCATCAATGCATCGTGCATCAAGAAAGACACACACATATACTGTCCTTTTATTTTTATGCAGCAATTGGACAACGTGGAGTTACACAGGACACATACTACAGATACATAGTACATGTGTCTTTAAATAGTCTCATCCCTATTTTACAGCACACAGAATGTAAGGCAAATGTTGAAAAGTTGCTATCTCATGACCTACCAGACAACCATAGTTTGAAAATAAATATTTGCAAATGACAAAAGTTTTTCTTACTAGTTTTGTTTAGGCAAGACAGAATATGCAAATGTGAGCCACAGTCCATATAAAATAGAATAGCTAAAAAAGCACAATTAGTAATTATACAGGAATCAAGTTCTCCAAAACATCAACCTTTAGTATATCTGGACCATTATGTCAGAAACACTAGCTACATTTCCCATTACACACAGAAGGCAACAGCCTAGGGATACATCCCACAGGGAGGTGTCTCATTTGTAAAGTTAATATATATGTATTTTAAAGTGTGTATGTTTTATTTTATGTTTATGCATTGCTTGTCTTGGCTATGTGTCTGCCTTGGCTATGTCGTTGAATTGAGTAAAGTGTAAGGTTGCAAGCACAGCAGAACTAAATGCGCGGGAGTGAATGGGCATGCTCCCTATTATTACAACACTACATCCATGTGCACAACCACAAGCAAGCTATATTGATTATGGGACCACTGCCCAGGCCGTGCCCTGTAGCCAAAGCAGAACAGTTTTAACATTTTTGAGCTTAAAACGTTGTGTCTGGAATGGAGTGGGAGTATGGTCAAGCCATCCCCTGCCTAAACTATAAAGGTCCTCAAAGGCCATCACAAGGTAATCAAGAAAATATTGTTATAAGTTGTTGAGTTATTGTGCATATATGTACATATTGTTGGTGTTTGTGTATGGTGAATGTAATCAAACAACATAAGTGTGTTGTGTATGTCATACAGTAAATGTAAGTAATACACACACATAAAATAATACATTTGAATTATTTTAGTGTCTTAGCATGTACTGTCTAATTGTATCACGATAAATGCTATTAAAGAATGCCAAAATTAGGAAAAGTACTGTATCTCTCTCTGCTATTTATTTTTTATGTAATGCAATTTTATCAGAGAGAAATTCAACTAAGCCTGAGTCTGCTGTCCTTGTTTGACAATGTTAATATTATTTTCAGTTTGCAGTATATTTGAATAGTCTATTATCCAGTGTTCTGTGTTTTTATTGGTGTTGCCCTTGTTTTTATCCATTGCTACCCAATATATATATATATATATATATATATATATATATATATATACGGTATATATATATATGGTAAATATATATACGGTATATATATATATATATATATATATATATATATATATATATATATATATGACCCTCGGTAGAGCTTTTCTCACAAATGACTCACAGGTAACTAGTTGACTACCCCGTTGGTCAATTTATAATGTATAATGTACAATGGGTGAAATGAGTGAAGCTAACCTAAACTATTGCAAGCTTTTATGTCCATATAAGTTACACAATAGTTATACATGTCTGTATATGATAACAAAATGATTGTAGCACATACAATGGATTTGTTAAACGTGTATGTGTTGGTGGGCAGAGCATAATCAAGTTATTGTGCAACCAAGGGGCACAAAAACATGATGGCTGAGGGCTCCAGATATGTAAATCCAGCCCTGGCTACAAACAGATACCCATACCAGATCACTGTATTGCTTATCTTAAACCAAATATAATATACATGCTACTGCATTTTACAATCATGTCTACTGCTTTTATTGTCAAATGTAAATCAGATAATGACTAATGTAGTACATAGGCCAGTCACATTCGCTGTTATGTTTTGGCGCAGCTGCACTACAATGGCCTAGCTTCACTAAGGTCTTACCAGGTGAGGTAGAAGCTAGAAAATACACAGTGAAATGACTTCAATACTATCTTGCAATGTTAAACTCAGCCTCAAATAATAAACGAAAAATGAAAAAGCTACACGAAAAACTGTATTAGTTATTGTACCCTGTTATAAATATAATATTAAAACCATATACAAAACATTGTCGCCTTGTCATTGATAAATAACAAGTGTTGTTTTTATTGTAAGTTAATTATAATGAAAAAATAGCTAATTTAAAATTAAATGTATGTATGAGATGAGACTAAACTTGTGAAGATACTGAATACCCAAAGTCTTTCCACACAAACACAGCATCACCTCAGCCTCAGAGCTTATTGAACTGCAGCCAATTAATTAATAGATGACCACTGTAATCCAATATACATAAAGCATACTATTCTGAAAATGAAGGCAAAATGTTTTTAGAATCTTACCTAAACTAAAACACGATTAATGTAATTTGCATTAGCTTAGGACACCCCTCCCACCAAGAAAGTAGAAGTAGTTTTGAACACAGTAAAGAAAACGGAACTGTGCAGTAGAGAATAATTATATATTAAAAATGTAAAGGTTGGGTTTCTTTTGTAATCAAAAATATCTGTTATGAAATTATTCAATAGTAAAACAGAAGACTATATATATATATATATATATATATATATATATATATATAAATTGCAAAAATCCTTTAATGCAAAACATACAAGACTGGAGATAATAACCACAACATTACCAAATAGTACCCTAACAATAAATTCAAAGGGTAAACTTGCTCTTTGTGCAGTAGTATTAAGGGATAGGTAGGTTTCGGGATTTTACTAGATATATAACACACCTGTGTATCTATTTACTTTTATGTTATTATTTATTAAAAAGTGATTATAAGCTCTGTTTTCACTGACTATAATTAAACAAATAGTCCATGCATGGGTCTGCCCACTTCAGTGTATGAAGACTAGGGCTGGATTTTCAATGTAGTGTCCTAGCCTATAGGGGACCACGTCCCAGCTGCGTGTTGCTTAGAGGTGGCTAGTATGAAACACAGCAATCAATGTTAATCATTACAGTTGACAAATAGAGCTTCTGTTGGCCACAATCTATAGAGCATTTGAAGAAATATATAGGATTTTATAAGGAAAACACAAATGATAATTGATGCAGAATATGTTATTATCAGGCAGGGAGATGTTATATTTTACTGAATGAGCCCATTGCCCATATAGCTCTATTATATATGTGCTGCAACCCTATAGATGCATTAAGAAATACCATAATATCCACAAAAATGAAAACCTCACAGCTGCACTAGATCACAGTAAGTAAACTTTGATGCAAAACAACCTTTTGTATCGAGAATGAAATTAGAGATGCTTTATGCACAGATCTCTGTGAGTATACTGAGAATGAATCTTTAAGTGCCTACTCTTAGAGACACAGTGTGTGACTGGTTATTTAGATTCATAACGTTTCAGTAAAATAATGAGAATAAAGTCATCTGGGATTTGAAATACATTTTCCATCATTAAATTAACATACAGTAGAATTCAAGAGCTATTATTAGAAAAGAATCGTATAAATTATCTATAAATACAGTTTTCCTGTCTGGAAATATTTCCCACATTTTCCTGTTCTGTTACTGTATGTATTTTCTTTGCCAGAAGTACAAATCTGTAAAGATATTTGATTTTCACCTTAAATAGCATTTGCTGTCTGAACATTGTGTGAACAAATAGGTGCTAAAGTTTAACCTGAAAATCAGTTTCGAAAGGCGCAATAATGAAAAGTGTAGATTATGTTTCAAACCATTTTTAGCCTTCAAAGTGTTGAAAAAATGATGTACAGAAACCTATAAATGTATTTGGTTATTATTGTATAACTACAATCCCAAATCTGAAAAGGGCAGTAGGCTAACTATGTTTCCCCCGTGATTTTCCTCCATTGTGTAACTGTGTTTACGTCAACTATTCAGATTTCGGTGAGTAAATATCTAACTATATGATTGCCTAAGCAGTTCTTGAGGTCCACAGCCATGCCAGGGTTTATAAAAAAATAAAAATAAATTCTCCTAAGCTTGAAAATGACCTGTCCAGATTTATTTAAGGGGCAAATGTTGGAGAACCTCTCCATCTCTATCTAAGAGCTCTCCAGTTTGTCATCCTTTAATACACGTTGGGCACTGATTATCCTGGATCGGATAATCTGGCACTTCCTGTACTCTGGCACCCGCCTCCCGCACAGAATTGACCGCTTCCGCTGTCAGTCAGTGCCCATATTGAATCCCTGAGCATCCCCAAGGAAGCCCCACACAGCCTCACGCCTCTTCTCTTGCCCTAGTGTTGCTACAAGAGAACACAGGGTTAAGGGAGCCAGTGAGGGATCAGGTAGTTTTACACAATTAACCCGATTTGTCTGACCACCACTGGACTGGCAGAATAATTAATCTCCTGGAATGGAACATAATCATTGCCTTACCTCTATATGTTTCCCTGTGTTTTAAATATTTTAAAATGCCCTGAAGATCAAAACAATGAAATGGACATGAAAAACTGCAGAGCAAAGTGTTTGTTCCACCTCTTGTCTGTGCATTTTTGATTGGATATGTTATCCATCTTCAATGCTTCCTCCTACTTGTCATGATTTCACAGATGGGGCAAGAAGAGGAGCAAAAACCCTCCTTGTTGCATTTAGTTTAGTATTCTAAACTATACAGCATGTGTCTATTTGTTTGGAAAAAAATAGACAAATAAATATAGCTGTGCTATCACCTATATATTAACACTGTCTAATAGACACTTAGTAGAATATTCTCAAAGTAAAAATAAATAATAACAGCATCCCAGAAGTATTCATATTTATTTTTAAGATTGTTACAATTAGATGTAATACAAGCCTAATACTGGTGCAAGAGTGGCTCTCTGTATTAGTGAACTGAGATCTAAAACATTGCACAGAGTCTTCATCAATTAATAACGCACACAGAAAGAACACGTGAACATATCTGTATTAAAATACATTTACCCATATCAATTTAGATGAAGAGGAAAGGAGTATAGGAAGGAAAACAAATAAATATATTTTAAAACAAATATGTTCTCTATGGTTAATTTTAGCGTGTTTATTAATTTTCTCTGTTTTAAAGTTTTAGATTTTGTCAATTTCTGTGGTATCGAGACAGATAGAAGAGGTAGAGAACAAAAGGTGGAATGTGGGAAGTATCATTGGGTGGAAGAGAGACTGAAAAGGGGATGGAGGAGAGACCAAAAGGAGGGATGGAGGAGGAAGCCAAGAAGGGTGTTGGAGGAGAGAAAGGATGGGGAGTCAGAGAAGTAAGAGATTGAGGACACAGGAGAGAAATAGAGGAAAGGTTGTGTTGGGAGAAAAAACGTCTAAATAACCGTAAGTGGTGGCCTATGGTATTAGATAAAAACTAGAGTGGGGACCAACAGAAACTAAAGATGTACCTGTATGGGCAAAAGACATACCAGGAGTAGGAGCCCAAGGGAGAGACAGAAGAGGGTGAAAGAATCTTATGTATGCATTACATCTTGTTTGTGGTTCAATTCCTTAGGCACATAATTTAAAAAGCTTATCAGTCTGATGCAGTGTCCAGCATCTTTAAATATTTACACATCCACGCATTGTTCCCTACGCATAAGACAGTACTTTTGAGATATGGCACTATTTCAACAACCTGTCATATGGCAATTGTCAGCCCCTGAGATCTTATCTGTCTCAGGAACACCTTAGGAGTGGATAACACTTTAAACATAATACTATCATTAGCTGTATTTATAGATAGATGATCATTGAACACATCTGCACTAAAAATGTTCTCTATTCATGTAAGTGAAGAGCATTCAAAGGTAAACAGTCCCCAAACCAAAAAGGTTTGAGAGCCAATGTCCTAGAGAGCTCTGATATAGGCAAAGATTTACTCTGAGACAATTTATCCCCATTCAGCGCATTTGATTAACATGAGGGGGTGAAAATACCCAGGGTATATGTTTTGGGAAAATTGTGGATTGAATCCAAACTTGATCTGGCTTCAAATCAAAGTCAGATTCTGTTAAGGTGTCAGCCACACAATTAAATGTATTCGTTGTTTCCTCTAAGAGTCATTTCCTCTAAGAAACCTCTGTAATTTTATATAAAACAGCCATTACAACCTCTGGGAATCTGTCTTCAGAGAATCTCACATTATCTGTCCAACTCTGTTTCAACAATAGTGCACACACACAAAACAATTCTGGGAAATCTTTCTAAAGTTCAGTCATATGCAAATCTCTTGCCAGTGCCGTGACCTTTAGTCAATATTCTGTTTGCAGCAGTGATCAGTAAAACATTGAATATAATGTCACAATGCAAACACTGAACAATTTTGGAAATATGCATAAAAGCAAATAGGAGTCAGAACGTGATTTGAGAAAAAAATAGTCTTGCTGATGTTGGGTGAACTCATGGACTTTTATATAAGTTAAATTCTTCTTCTTTGGTGGAGGAGAATAAGATAATAGCAGCATCAGATATACTGCGGTTGAATAGTAGTAATGTTTGTAGTATAGGAAGCTGAAGAACATTATTGTAATTATATATTACTTAATAATTTAGAAAAAATGATCCTATATTTGTAAAGAATCTCTATATTTGGTCTTAAGTTGAGGCTGATCTTTATTGTTTTACCTAAAAACCTATTGGTAAGGGTATAGTTTGGAGTTTACTCCTTAGGTTTTAAGGATGTGAGCTGGAGTAACAATCTACATGGACCCCAAGAGTTACAGTGGTAATAAATCCACCTTTTCAGGTCCTGAGTTTGTCATCCACCCAGTTCACATAGTTAGATACTTTGGTATACACCCCGTATACCTGCTTACTTCCACATTCTTCAGGTCCCCCCCAAGAAACCAAACCCTGCGCCACCCATCGTTTTGTTTCAGCATCCTGAATGATAAATGCACCGCCACTGTCACCTAGACAGGTGTCCTTCCCACCTTCATAATAACCAGCGCAGAACATGTTTTCAGTGACACTGTAATTCCCAGAACGTGACTCGTAGCTTGTCTTACATTCTGCATGGAGCACCACTGGCAGCTTCACATACTGAAGAACATCAGAAAGTGTCCTCATGCCAGAGCTGATCACTTCATCCACAGTGATGTTCGGATTGGAGATACCCCAACCTGCTACAAGACCAAGAGTGTTGGGCTGAGGACCTTCCAACTCATGCTCAAGCTGAGGCAGGCAGATAGGCATCACATACTGATTCATTGTAACTTTCTCCTTTAACTTAACCAAGGCAATGTCATGGTTATATATTTTAGGATCAAAGCCTTCATGTAATATAATTTTTTCTATGGTCCTGTTCATGGCATCTATCTTGCTTCTCACATCATGTAACCCCAAGTAGACTGTGACATGTTCCTTGGATACGGATATCACTGTGTTGTCTCGCCGCTGGGACCTTAAAACATGAGCAGCTGTTAGAACCCAGGAGTCTGAGAGTAGGGCACCACTGCCAAACCACTTATCCTCTGGAACACGGGACATGTCTTCCACCACTATCAGGACCTGCCAGGGGAAGTAACCTGGCTCTGCATTTCGTCCTCCAATGATGCGTTTAATTATTCCAGGGAGAGGGCGAGCTGGCTTACCACACACTGACAGAACAAAGAAGAAAAGGGATTACATAAATAAATGGCATATGAAAGGAATATGTGAAATAATGTATGCCCTTGTAGATTATGCCAGTAATGCTACTAATAATAACATTTCACATGCGTGGTTGATATCAAAACTTGTCTCTAAACATATAATTAGATATCTAGTATCTGATTTTGTCTATTGATATACAAATGTTGCTATAAATAGGAAAACTGTAAGTTCCTAGGAAAATTATGTAATTGAAATACCACTGTAATGACCCAACAGCAGGTGTTTTAATTTGCCACTGGTCTTTAACAAAATGTTAGAGGTTAGCTTCTTAGCTTCCACTCAAGCTGCTGCCCCTCACCCTATAAGGCCAACAAGGGAGTGGGAACAGCTCTATTTAAGAGTTATGTCTAAAGAGCTTTTAGAACAATCTGTAGAGATGGAGACCAGATCTAGTCTAGACATTGCTTTTCATTGGCTGAGTCCCAGCCAGAGTTTAAAAGCTAGTAATTGGCATTGGAAAAACTTTAACATGGCAATTATCCATTCAATGAAGAGGAATGTCTAGACACTGACATCTTTCTGAAAGCACTCCATGCCTGCCTCCAATCAGAGATGTTGCCATCCCTTGAATGATAATGTTTGAAAGCAAGTCTAATATAGGATGCTGTTTTTTAAGCCATTGAATATGTATTCTATTAATAATCGAGGGCTAATTAGAACATCTTGCTACTATTGTAGTTACTATGTGCAATGTTTTAATAATCCTAGTGATATTGATTAGCAGTGGCATAATCTACAAACAATGATGCATAAATGTCCAAAGACATAATCCATCATTGCACTCCTGGAGCCATGAATACCTTGAAATAGTGGAGAACAAAGTCATCTTACTGACATGTTCACATCATCAGGACCAGAGCAACATGCGACATTAAGGGTGATCTTCATAATCACAGTCTGAACCAAGCACTCAGTGATGAAATGATGATCAGCATGCATTGTAGTTGGTATGTTCCCCTTTCACCAAATATATAGGCACGAAAGACAATGGCAAGAAAAAGATGAAAATGCAGACAAAAACATGGCACAGCTACCTCCAAGCAATGTGAAAATGATCTGTGCCAGCTTCTAAGGAAGGCATTAACCACACATTGAACACTGGAACATATATTGCAGCCACAGCTATGTTCCAGCATTCCTTGACTCAGGGTTCACTAGTAAACATTAAGGTTACTGCGGAAACTCTGAATGATTGGAAAAAATGGTACTCTTATTTGTCTGGGGCAGAGACATGTTTGAATGCCTCTTGGGACATTTTACTGTCAGACATTAGATGATTTTATTATTTCCACACATTACTTCATGGTTTACTAATAATCATGAAAATGCTACTGCATGAGCATTAAATACAGTTTTTTTTTATAAATGTAAAAATAATTCTTTAAAAAATCAAATCTGTCTAAAAATGTTAATTAAATCACTACAATATATTCATTTTTATAATAAATATTTTGAACTTTAGCATAATTTCTCTGTTTCTCACAGTAATTTTGGATGCTTGAATAATGATTTACATTTTCATAGCATCATTTTGTCACTTGTGCATTCATGTTTATTCACTTTTTTTCATTAATGAATGTGATTATTGCACTTACAGAAAATTATGGATTATGGAACACACACACACACACACACAAACAATAATAAATAAACATTATCAGCCTAATTAAAATGCGATTCGGACAATTGAAAAGGGCTCTATATAAGCACATAGCATATATTTGTTACAGAAGTTTTTAGTTAGTGAAGACCTTGCTTTTGGATAGAAGGTCACTAACTAAAAACTTCTGTAAAAAAAATATGCTGTGTGCTTATATAGAGCCATTTTCAATTGGCCGAATCACAATTTAATAAGGCTGTATATTCCAAACTATTGGATTTAATTGAAAGTACATGCATTGCTTACATTGACAATAACTTGTAAATCAGTGAAAGCTACATAGAGTACTCAAAAGTTCCCCCTTAATAACTTTCATAATCTGTAGTAAACTATGTCCTTCTTCCCGGCACATTGTACTTAGGCATATTATTGTTGAATCAAACACTACCTTATCTATTCCTCTTTACCCCATTAATCCCCCTTAAATCATCCAAAGTGAATTTTATCTTTTTATGCATCCATCATAAAAGTTAATTTATGGTGCATGACCATCACTCAGGATTTAATGGTTTCATCTCTCACAATGAGTGATAACAAACTGACATTGCTTTATATTATTCAGACTGCTTCTTTCATGCAAAAACAGTTATGTCAGTTGAGGCCTTTGAAGAACCATCACCATATCATGGATATACTATGCATGGAAATTCTCAGATCTACTGTTTGACACTTAAAAAAGCAGAGAAGAAATATATTTCTCATCAAAAATGGAATACAGTCATAAAAAGAATGGTTCAGTACTTCCTAAAACTGATTGGATTAAATACCTATTTTAACAATCCAAGATGATTGAATTCCAATGAAACAAATATTGTGCTGCCAAATATTATGTTAATGACACTGACCTAATTGTTATTTAGACAACTTAATACCTCAATTTTTGGGACAAATTAAATAGTTTTAATATTTTTATATAGCTGTGTGATCATTAGAATTTCTACAAGAATGTATATACATTTAGTTAACATATCTTTCTGCATGTATAATTCAGATTTTTGACAATGTGTGCTGTAAGAAAGTAAAATGGGTTTAATTATGTCAGAATAAGATGATCGAGTACCAGTGAAATGCTATTCAATGAGAAATGTTGAAAATAAGCACTTAAAATTCTAGTCTGCTCAAAATTGTTGACATATTTAATTTGAGCTACTCTCTCCAAAACAAAAAGAGCCACGGGGAAGCCAAAAGGTGTAGGTGCAATGTCATCTAATTATGTTATTGCTATTCTGTTATCTGCCACATGATCATATAAATAAAATTAGTCAAGAACAAATCTATTAGCATATAATAAAATGCATGAGTGGACATACAGCTAGAAACTGTCTATTACTTTAAGGAATACAGCAGAAATCCCATATATGGTATAATTTAAAACTGAAGATAATAAAAAGTACTTCAACTGAATGTTATTAAAAATTTATTTTATTCTCTACCCTTTACATTTCCTAACCTTATCTGCTTTATTATATGTTACAGCACATTACAAAAATGTATAGACGATAGCAAAATAACTACTGTATAATGCAAATTCTACAACTCAATCTATTTAAGCATCCTACTTAATTACACATATACATTATAGGTACAAAATATAAGACTAAAATAATTCAGAATAAATAAATCTAATAATATCAAAATGATTCTTTTAACAAAAGAATACAAATAATATAACTTGCTTTTCAAAATACTTCTTATATACAATTTGTTTTTATTCATAAAACAAAGATATAGAGTATGTATTTTGTAGTTAGGCGTACTTTGTTGAAAGTAGTTGATGAAGGTTTCCTTGTTTGAACTGAGACATTGCCTGATATGGCTCACATAAGTCATTTTCTATTTTTACATCTGTTTATTGAAATGTCTTGCTACATATAATTGCTATAGACCACCCATTGTTTGATTTAGACCTATTTATGCAATGCTATTCTGGCAAAATATATGCCATGTAGAGTAAAGATTGAGAGGTGACTCCGTAGTCATGCATGCTTAATAACCTCAGACTATTTGTGCATTTGTGCATATTACACATGCAGACCCACAGACATACTTATTATAAAATGTCAAATGCTGGCAGAATAATAGAAAAGCTGTTCCTACTTGTACCCATATTAGTATGTTAATTATATAAGTCATATAAGCGAGAATGTCCCTACATTCTATAGTGTACAGCTCACATTATAGATATACTGGCCTTATCTGGAAAAAAACCACCACTACGTAAGTACCTGGCTGACAAACAGGAAGAGTGGCTCCCATCTCCTGGTTCATCCACACACCACTGGCATCACAGGTGTACACACCTATAAGACAAGGAATAGACATGTATTGGAAATAGGGACAATAGAGGGTATGCATATTTATATCAATAGAATTGGTTAAAAGTGATAGAAAATTCTGCACTGCAAATAGTATCTAAAAAATTATTTACATTTGTATCTCTATACGATATTCTAAATGGACATTATTTACAACATGTTCTTTTGACGGGCTAATACAAATTGTAGACGCATTTTTTTTAAAACAAAAGGTAAAAAAAAAACTAAACAGACTTTGATTAATTACCTAGAATAGTGAAAGCTATGTTATTCTATTTAAGGCCTCCCCTAGCAGTTTTAATAATTATCCAGTAAAGTGAGACATAAACTTTGGAAGTGAACATAAAATCAAAATGCTGTATTTTAATATTCATAGTAATAATGGAAGAAAAAAGCATGACACTTTCCCTTTATGATCACATCCCAAGGTTATCACTGACTTTAAATGACAGATACACAAACTACCATGATGTAGGTGCCCAGCTTTATACATACCGTAATTAGTAATATATAAAAGGTTAGTTTATTTTGTACTGTCAAAAATAAATTTTACCTATTTAGTTTCTCAAAACACAACCTGAATTTGTTGTGTGCTTCACTCAATAGGTAATTTTTATTTTCACGTTTGGTAATATCACAACAGCTGATTTTAAATTAAAGGTATTAAAGGGCCAGTATAAGCTCTTTACATGTTACAGTGCCATGCAAAAGTATTCACCCCCCTTGGCATTTTTCGTGTTTTGTTGCCTCACAACCTGGAATTAACATGGATTGTTTGAGGATTTGCATCATTTAGGTTACAGAACATGCCCACAACTTTAAAGATGTTTTTTTTATTTTTTATTGTGTATCAAACAACAAATAGGACAAAATAACAGAAAAAGTCAATGTGCATAACTATTCACCCCCTTAAAGTCAATACTTTGTAGAGCCACCTTTTGCGGCAATCACAGCGCCAAGTCGCTTTGGAGAAGTCTCTATGAGCTTGCCACATCTTACCACTGGGATTTTTGCCCATTCCTCCTTGGAAAACTGCTGAAGTTCCTTCAAGTTGGATGGTTTGCACTTGTGAACAGCAATCTTTAAGTCTGACCACAGATTTTCTATTGAATTGAGGTCTGTTCTTTGACTAGGCCCTTCCAACACATTTACATGTTTCCCCTTAAACCACTCAAGTGTTGTTTTAGCAGTGTGTTTGGGGTCATTGTCCTGCTGGAAGGTGAACCTCCGTCCTAGCCTCAAATCACACAGAGTGGTACAGGTTTTGCTTAAGAATATCCCTGTATTTAGCACCATCCATCTTTCCCTCAACTCTGACCAGTTGCCCAGTCCTGGCTGCTGAAAAACATCCCCACAGTGAAACATGGTGGTGGCAGCATCATGTTTCACTGTGGGGATGGTGTTCTTTGGGTGATGTGATGTGTTGGGTTTGCGCCAGACATAGCGTTTTCTTTGATGGCTGAAAAGTTAAATTTTTGTCTCATCAGACCAGAGCACGTTCCTCCATACATTTTGGTAGTCTCCCACATGCCTTTTCACAATCTCAAATGTGCTATGTTGTTTTTTGCTGAAAGTAAGCTTTCTTCTGGCCACTCTGCCATAAAGCCCAACTATATGGAGCGTACGGCTTATTATCGTCCTATGTACAGATACTCCAGTCTCTGCTGTGGAACTCTGCAGCTCCTCCAGGGTTACCTTAGGTCTCTGTGCTGCCTCTCTGATTAATGCCCTCCTTGCCCGAGTTTTGGTGGGCGGCCGTCTCTTGGCAGGTTAGCTGTTGTGCCATGTTCTTTCCATTTGGTTATGATAGATTTGATGGTGCTCCTGGGGATCATCAAAGATTTGGATATTTTTGTATAACCTAACCCTGACTTGTACTTCTCAACAACATTGTCCCTTACTTGTTTGGAGAGTTCCTTGGTCTTCATGGCAGTGTTTGGTTAGTGGTGCCTCTTGCTTAGGTGTTGCTTCCTCTGGGGCCTTTCAAAAAAGGTGTGTATACGTAATGACAGATCATGTGACACTTAGATTGCACACAGGTTGACATCATTTCACTAATTATGTGACTTCTGGAGCTAATTGGTTGCACCAGAGCTTTGTATAAAATTAGTTTTATGTATATATTTTTCTCATTTCACTTCACCAACTTAGATTATTGTGTTTTGATACATCACATAAGACTCAGATTAACAAAACATTGAACTTAAGGCTGTAATGTAACAAAATAGGTCAAGGGGAGTGAATACTTTTGCAAGGCACTGTAAATATATTGTTAGTTAATCATTAATTAACATTACAAATAAATGTGTAAACAGAAGCTAATCAGAGCTCTAGCCTGAAAATATAATTTAAAATATAGTTTACCTCAATAATAGATGAGGATGTACCCATTCCAAAATCTACTGAAAAGAAAACAGGAATGTCAACTGAGATAACATTAATTACATGTGATAACCTGGAGCATGCTCTATTGGATAAGGGGGCTATAGTTGCAATCCCACAACCGCCTGCATTTCCAAAGTGAACCAGGTCCAAGTCACCTACAATGCCTAATCATTGTTATCACAGTAGAAATGCTTGTTTTCTTTTCTGTTGTGCTCATGACAATGATAGAGATGGGAAAGGGAACAGTAACAATGATTAAAAAGGGAAAGTGTGTTTTTAAATCATATTGCCTCTCTAAAGCTTTGCTGTTGTTTTAATGTGTATTTTTAATATAGATTCATCATGAAAAGCGCTTACACTGATATTCAAGATTCGTATTGACCGGTTACATACTAATTTTGCAGATGAGGATTGGTTGTTTACAAGGTCTTTTGCTTTAATATCACATCAGACTGTTTTTATATCAAAATATATCCCTATCAAGATTTTCTAACTTCAAGCTGTCCATTATATGGTGTTGTATTATATAGTGTAGTATCTTATTTAATAATATATACATAAAAAATAAAGTTGTTTTCAGAAAATCCCAAGTCCTTGTATCTGCACTCCGTCTCTAATGCTGTTGAAGAATGCACTTAATTTAATGGGAAGCCTGAAAGTGTATGCAGACTTTTCAGGTAAGAACATCCTCTAAAGAAGTGACAAAGGAAAATGTAATAATATAAAGTCTCCAGGTAGCATTGAAAGAATTAGCATAAATTAACAAATGCTTAGCCACAGGAGGTGTTAAAAGCATTTTCAATGGGAAGGGGAGAAAACTTAATAAAAGAGTAATGAAAATTTGTAATTAAGTTCCAATTCAATTTGCTGAATTTAATAATTTATAGTGCCCTTACTTGTGTATTACACTGAGTATAAATTATTTCTCACTGCCCTCCACAGATACTGACATAAAGCCTGGGCTATT